>MU151135.1:0-91587 GCA_015584085.1 Macrolepiota fuliginosa MF-IS2 | reverse complement strand
CGGTGCTTCGGGATGTCGATCAGGCTGGATCTCCCTCAGAAGCACTGCGTGCCGTCTGTGCTGCCACCTCTAATCCCACCGACGGCTCACTCTTTGGGGGGCTCGATGCCTTTTACATGCTCATCATGCAGCGTATCCCCCCTAAAGACCTTTCCACTATTCTCCTCTTGTGTTGCTCATTGTGTAATGGTCTCTTATACTCCGGTTCCGGACATTCTGGTGGTGTAATGCAGTTGAGCAATTTACTACGACTATCTGAAATTGACTTCCGGGCGGCCTGCAACCAACTCAGTGCCGTGCTCCACGTCCAAGACCATAGTGACTCTCTCGACCCCTCCCAATTTGGTGACACTGATCGTTCGTTCTGGCACGCTGCCCCAGCTTCCGTCAAGGAGTTGAGGGCCCATGTACGTGGCAGACTCGGAGGTTCAATCCACTTCTACCACAAGTCATTCTTTGATTTCCTTACCAATCCAACGCGCTCTGGCCCCTTTTGCGTCGGGTCTTCATCCATTTACAATGCCTATTTCAAGCATTGCCTTGAGGTCACGCTCAAATATGAAGAAAGCCACCGCTTTCAAGGATCAGGTGAGCTCTAGGCCTCGTTCCGATTCCTTGTCTATATTCTCAATGCTATAAACCAAGACCTTATTTTAGCGTATGGTGTGGCTGATTCAGCATCCTCCCTTTCCTGGCCCTGTACAAGTGAACTCGTCAATTCCATGCTCAAAGCGTGCGTTTATGAGTTGACTTTTGACGTTTGTTTCCAGTGGAGTGGCCTTCCCGATACAAACCATCAGTTGCTGCAGCGTTTCGGTCGTGCTGATTTTTGCAAAGCCCGACAGAACCGGGCGATGCTATATCCAATGAACAGCAGCTTTGTGCCCGATGCGTGCTAGCATTGCGACGGTCATTCCAAATTCATCCGTGGGACTCGACTCTTCCGTACCCTCCGAGATCAATTTCAGGGCAAGTTTAATGTAACCACATTCAAGGCGGTGAGATGAATTTCCTAAACTATCCATGAATTTCCCCTGATCATATGCTCCGTAGATAATCAAGCGATGGAAGGAATGTGGGATCATACAGCCTTACTATCCCAATATTGGCTCCCGATTCAAGTCTCTCATTCCCAAGAAGTCTCGAGATAAATTTATCTCTGGATTGTTCCGCATGGGCCACGGTTCCAAATCAGATTTCTGGTATTGGGAAGTCAACTTGGAGGAGGGCTATTATCAAGAGTTTACGGCAGCTGACTTAGCTGAGGGGGAAAGGATTTATCGGGAGGAGCGGTTTGATGAGTGGCCGATAGAATCGTGGCGACGCGCGTAAATAATCTTAACAGGAGGGATGTACGGAACCCGTTCATGGCTACGACATTCAGATCTTCCAACCTCCAATGTATTCCTCAGCACGAAACCGTTTGGATGCCGGTATTCTACGTTGTTCGCTAGGGAGGATGTTACGTTGCCCACGCATGAGAGCAAACACTTCATTTGTCAAGCTATAGTTGCGGTGGTTCTGTGAAGTCGGATAAACTGAATTGGTTAACGAGTATTGAAGTTATCGGGATTTCATGTGGGACGGACGACATACGACCGATCATCCAAAATTGTTCTACCACTACCGATATCTGGAGTTCAGGTGGTTTTTGGGCGAGCCCTTAGTCCAGCGAGTAACAGTTCTGCACGCATCGTGTATATGTGCTCATTATAAGTACGTGAAGTATATATCTTCATCAAAAGTCCAAAAACAGATGTACTGGAGTTAACCGTGGGAGACTAATAGCTACAATGGAATGATAAGCGACATCGCCTACAATAAACGAACGAAGTATCATAAGGTTCATTAGGGAATACCTGCCCTGTGATGAAGCGCACCAATATAGAAATGAATCACAAACTAACAGCGTTAAACATCACCTGAAATCACCGCATGAAGGTTTCGATGGCGTAGCTCCCCGAAGCCCATTGGAAACCTTCACACCAATCCAATCTACCCTCCCCAAGAAAACACTTAACCAACCATAACGCCCAGACGTACGATCATCGCGGAGGGAAGGTAATGACATGGTTATTACCAGTAATACTGACACTGTTGTTTGTATACGAGTTTATTGCGTGACCACCGCCGGTGAACTGTGTGTAGGTCAATGTTTGACTTCTCCCTCCGCCGGACTGAGAGTGATAAGCCGTCTGACTGACAACAGCGTTGGAAGGATAAGAATGGTGCGTAGAAGCTTGATAAGCCGAGGCAGTGACACTGCCATGGCCACTCTGGCTGGTATAAATCTGTTGAGTGTATTCTTGCTGAGCGTATCCTTGTACTTGGTTAGTGTGAGAAGATGGTGACGTATATCCCTCCGAATACTCCGAATCAATAGACTCTGAATCGAAGTCGGTCGAAGTATAACCATTTTGCGACACACTAGGCGAGGGAAAGGGAAAAGTGCCAAGTGCAGGGGCCGCTAACGACATCATTCCGATAGGGCCTGGTTCCTGAGTATCTGCACATTCAATTGTAAGTATTCGAAGTAAGGTACGTATAAGAGAGAGAGAGAGGGACACACATGGTGCCATACCCCAAGAGGCACTCTGCATGGTGGGAGAGGACACAATTAGCGAAGGAGAAGTCGTCGGAGCCCCGGTGTCCCCGGTGGTCGGTTGATGGCGGGGTGCCTTTGATTTACTAACGAATAGGCGGAGGAACAACCATTTTTTTAATAACTGTGAAAATTTGGATGGATTGGAGGAGTCTGAGGGCATTTCGACTCAGGGGGGGAGACCAGTAGAGTCAGATCGGCAAAGCCGGGCCCAGCAGAGGGCCTTCTCCTGCTTTTATATACCCAGGCAGGGTTCATTTCGACGGGCTGCGCGAGAAAATGGATGATACGATGTCACACTCGAGAGATGGCGGTGCACGACGGCGGGAGAAGCATCAAAACACGTTCCCAGATAACTCAATCTCACTCGAATCTGAAGCAATAGACACTCTGCCTCCACGAAAGCGCTGAGGGGGCAAATACGAGACATACGGGTCGTTGTCCAAGTCGTTGTAGCGCTTTATAAAACCTTGCACAGGGAGGGAAGGTGACTTGAAATTCCTCATCTAGTGCGCGCACTCATGAGCATGGCATAGCAAACGTCACCGAAGGTTGGAAGGTGCGCATGCGCATGATGGTCCTGCATGTTGATCGAAGACACCGCCAAGCCTCAATGTCTTCCTGTTGCAGTGTTTGGCTGGGTATGGCAGTGGCCCCTAGCGTGTAAAAGAAGGGCCTTTTTTTAGTTGTCCCTCGTCTGGTGGCAACGTTTTCGTAGCAACACCCAAAAAAACGCGAAAACGGGATATAGGGGTGTTCATACATCAATTAAGAACAGCTGCCATCACCGCCACCGTGTTTGCCGAGCGCTCCGAGTCTTTCACCGTCCAAAGTCCAGGTACTGCATCGGCCTGAGGTTCGACACTGGTTTGGGGGGGTGCGAAAGGTCCATACTTCTGTCGAAGATGCGCATGTGACGAAAACACTGTTTCTATTCGACACCAGCTAGTGCCTGAGAGAAAGTGGAAATAACATCGGGATATTCTTCCCGAGTTGTAATCGTTGCCATGATCGTTGCAGAAGATGGTGTCTGCCTCCAGCTGAGCCAAACGCTCTCTTGACCCTGACACTCCCGACGCTCATCCCCTCGCGCGTGAAGATGACTTCACCCCAATGGCCAGGCCTCCCACCCGAAATCCCATCCTAACAATACAACCCAAAGATCAAAACCTCCCCTTATAGTCCTCTTCCACGGTTTCCCAGAACCCGCATATTCCTGCACTTGCGAAGGCAGGCCACCGTGTCGTCGCACCAGATCAATGGGCTCACTACCCTCTTCGTGTCCCAACCAACTCGCGAGTAGCCTACGAGGACGATTTGTGGCCTTATCATATCCTCAACCCCGCCGCGGATGTTGTTCATCTGGTATACGCTTTGGGCTATGAAGAGGCGCATGCAGTGGTGGGTCATGATTTCGGGTCAAATGTTGCGGGGTGGTGTGCACTTGTCCGACCGGATGTAGTGAAACGGTTGGTGCTGATGAGTGCACCCTTCGGTGAGCCACCCAAGCCCCAGGACGCCGAGAGCGTGAAGAAAAAAGAGGATTCGAGGATTTATTTGGTCGAGAGCCCAGGAAGCACTACACGTTGTATTATTCAACACCGTGGGCAAGTAACGATATGTATTATCCGCCCGAGGGACTTGGAGCATTTTTGAGGGCGCATTACCATGTCAAGAGCGTAGAGTGGGAGGAGAATTGGAAACCTGCACCGTGTAGAGACGGCAGGCCGGCTAGCTACGAAACCGGACGCCGACCAGCGTCTCTCACATGGTTTCGAGAGCGCCCATTTCCTCTCCATTTGTACCTAATAAATTTTACATTTCTCTTTGTGACTCGTGCATTCCCCCCCTTCATTTAAAATTTTCTAATTAAGTTTTGTTCCGGACTCCCTATCTTCCCCCGAACCCTTTGTATTTACTGACGAACGATCGTAGCTACATTTAATATCTAGTTTCGTAGTATAAAAACCTCACTGTCCGTAGATAATTCTTCGGTTAGTGAATGCACTCCCCACTGATGTCTTAAAGTTTCTCCTACCTAAAGTCCCGGAACGGCTTCCTCTTTTTCTCCCTCTATTGTCGATTGGACTCCCGGATTCTTGTTGCCAAAGCCGCTGACGGACGCAGCAGGCGCTCGCATCATTTCTTTAAACAACCACGATCGTGTATCTTCAACCGGGTCCCTTGAGCGTAAAGCTCAGCTCTGTGTCCCAGCCATCTAAAGAGGATGTTGCGGAAGCCAGCCAACCTCTGTGCCCGGCGCGGTCCGTCTGTGCCTCAACGCATGAACAAAAATCCGTCTGTACATGGCTGGCTGACGAAGAACTTGATGTATACACATCCATCTACTCCAGAACGGGGTTCCAGGGAGGGCTGAAGCGGTACCGCACGATGACGGATGAAACCTGGAACTCGGAGGCGGGGGTGAGGGCAATGTGTGGGAAGAAGGTGGAGGTGTCGACATGGTTTATCTCCGGGCAAGTGGATTGGGGGGTTTGGCAATCGCCTGGGGCCATTGAAGCATTAAGGAGTCAAAATGGGATTGTGAAAGGTGTTATGAAACTCCTCACCCGATGCACATGACACTTATAAATAACCAAATACATGTATCTCTGACTCGACTCCTGACTCCGACTTGTTCCACGTAGCTGTGCTACTTCTCATACTTGTTTCGACTCCTGACTCATACTTGTTTCACCACCATTCCTCTACCGCACAGACAATTAACCAATAGGTATATAACAATAGACATAGTACTACGAAATCTCTAGTTTACTATTGTCGTTCCCCACCCCCAATAACAACTTCATCTCTACTCTGCTTTGTCTCAAACTCACTCTCTTCTCTATAGCTCATTCTTGAGGAGTCACATGTATCCTAGTCTCACTGAGAACCACTCGGCCTAAGTCTGTATAGACAGCCTTGTGTGCTACTCGTGCAGCCACTGCAGATCAACGGTCACAACTGTGATCGTAACAAAAGGTGGGATACAGGAGGAATTCCTGCTCGTGGAGGGGGCAGGACATTGGGTGCAGCAAGAGAAATCGGAGGAGGTTGTGCGTTATCTTGTAGCGGTTTTTAGTCGGGATTGAGGGAAAAGGGGGCAAACGTGCTCGACCTCAAACTCTTCTGTGACGTCGACTTCATCGAGCACATCGAATCCTTTCAGCTCACGTGCATCATCCTCAGCGCCTTCTGAACATCTCTCGCATCTACCCGAAGCAACGGGAGCTTCCGCTTTGTTCCCTGCGATCTGGAAAACGCTGTCCTCGTGACTGAGCCTACCGACGGCTCAAGCCGCGGCAAAGCCACGCTACTTGTCGGAACAGCGGCTCAGACATACCGCCAGCCTAGCGCTAGACTTGTTGCTAAAAGTGCTCGTGTGCATCCTTACAAAATCACCCTGAGCCAGGGTTTGAACAGACACTCTTCAATGTTCTCGATCAACTCCCGACTTGATTAATGGGGCCAAAGACTATAGTTCACCTGCCCCGATTGGAGAGACAACCCAGCCATGTCACCCCTTCCCTCTGAATTTTTGGTTGGCCTTCGAATTTCGACTATTCGACTTTCAAATAACATGCCTTCTTGATGTTGAAACTCGGATACAATAACCGGGCAATCTAAGAAATGCCCGGACATTTTATTGTTCGTAGGTCTTATTGTTTTTCTCACTTAATTAAATACAGTAGAATACTCTCTCGTATTCCCCGCTGTTTTGCCCCCAATATACTCGTAGTATCGTCCTCTCACACTTGACGTTTTCTTTTTCTTTGTTTGTAGTTTGTTTTGTACACCATCATCATCTTTATACCTCTTTACACAACAAGTCTATCGATTATTGTATCCATTAGGCTGGTAAACAAATGAGGCTAGTGTTTTATCGAAATATTATCTCCAACTCGGATTAAGTCAGCGGAGGGACTCTCCTAACCTCAACTCTTTATGTTATTCTGATAGGAATTACATATCTTTGTGGGACACACGGAAGAATTATTACTGTTTAAGCTATACTTTTTCAGACTGGCGCGAGCGCCTCACACATCCCATTGAGTATCTCAATCACTCATGGTACGGTAGGCAACTGAGACGAGCCAGAAGAGCTTATCGTGGCTATCCTATTATCAAAGCTCGAAGTTGGAAAAGTAAAGTAGTCATGAACCAGACCGTCCGTTCCTTCTCCACCGTAAGGGGTAATACGACGATGCGCTGATGCAGCGGGACGGGTAATCCATCGCTCAACAAAACTAGCCTGCGAACCCTCCACAGAGCGGGGCCCTCGCGTACGCAAATGGACGGTCTCAGTGGCCAAGAGCCAGTGGCCTGGGTGTTTTGAAAGGGACTAGAGAATACCGTCCATGTCGCTCTGGAGCAACAAGCTACATGGGCAAGATGTTGTAGGAAGGAGGAGTAAGGGATCGTTTGAGTGAGGGAAACAAGGTTAGCCTAACCCATACTATGCTTGTCGTCCATCTTCCATGTCAGGGAACGAAGGACCGGAATACTCTCGAATAACAAGGTCGCCTCATCACAAAGACTGACATCCTCCAGGTCCCAGAAGTGGAACTCAATGCAGCGAAGGAGGGACGCCTTTTCTAAGGACCCGGAAGGTAGATTAGGATGAATTGTTGATCTCCGCAGAAGGTGAAAGAGCGCCAACGGAACATATAGGAGTCGAGGGCGTCGAAGAGGTGGCCGAAGTAGACATAACCAATTTGTAGGTTTTGGCCGTCGTAAAAAGAACTATTGGGTCCACATAATTGTATTGAAAGCGGCGCACGACGAGACCTCTCAATCCACGTGAGCGCAAGGGAGACGGGTGGGGAGACGAGATTCCTCGAGAGGTTAACAATGATGCTCGACCAACGTCGTGGATCGGATAGACAGAGTTCGTTCCACTGGCGACAAACGAGACGAATGGCCGTCAAATGAAGACATCTTTACTTATACGAGCCACCGAGGTTGAAGAATAAATATCGTTCGGGTGACACCTGATCCCCAGTGTTTTTGGTGCATGTACTTATAATACGTTGTCGCGCGACATATTGAGCTCACACTGACAGGTTTCAGTTTGACAACATAAGTAGTATTGGGCGAGCGTGTGGGACATGGTGAAAGTAGTCAAACACGCCGACTACGTTACCCGTCTCACGATTACTATATTGATGTAATCAACGGGAATTGATCTCGTTGGTTCTCTCCGTTTCTAATCACTAAGAATTTCCGGCTTTCTCACTGGGCCTGATCTATCATGAGTGGGACCAGATCTGCAATCCCGTCATCGAAATTAGACCGTGTCTCCCAGTGCTTCCGTATCCGTTGGCCCCAAACTCGACGTTCAAGCGCCCTCGGCTGTCCACCACCCCTAGGCCGCCACCAGCAATACCTATCCGTTACGCAACTTATTAGTCGTCAGTTGACATCAAGGTCCGGCGGTTGAACTTACCTCAACTTGTATCATACTCTCGTAGCCACCTCTAATCTCGTCAGCGAGAAACCTTGATCATATCCACCATGTTTTACCGCCCTGCATCCGCTCCGTAGACCAATCAATAGTTTTCGACCCTTTTCATAGCGGCCGGGCGCTAGACCTGAAGTTTATTTTAGTACTCTTCGCGCACGCACTCACCGGGGCTGGCAGAACGCGGTAAGTGCTCTCTTAACCTTTCACGTATCTTCGTCTATTGATCATGGATAACGTAGACCGGCATCAAAGCGCAATTTAATATAATGCTCGATCAAGTTTCAGAAAAAAATTCAATTGAATCAACACACATCTTCCTATCTTCTTTTCAGGACACGTCATATCCAGAACATGCGTGAGTGATCTGTTGGATAAAAGACGTGATATCCCAGACACTCCCTCCAACGGATCCAGAACGGCCACCTACACCAAACGCTGAACCCTCTCTCCATCCAGGCACAATCCATGGTGGCGCCAACGATATCCGTACACTCCTCTCGCAAGAGGCTCGGAGGCTAGTAGAACAAATGGAGAAGCTCCGTTCGTAAAAGATAGAGGATGAAGGGAAGAGGTCCGCCGAGTTAGCCAAGCTCGCGGGAATGGGGATAAGGACATCAGAAGCCAGAGTAGAAGAGCTGTGGACGGCATGTCAAGGTCGATGAGCCAGGGGCTGGGAAGGACAGGGCAGTGAGGACCGTTCTAGGAAATGAAAAAAATGCTGTTGGCCCGGTGCACGATGGAGCTGGCGAGGAAGGGTCGTTCCAGTTTGACTGGTGTTGCGGTGGGGATAAGAGGGATGTATGATATGTGATATGTGGTATGTGACGCGTGGACAACGGGATCGAGCAACAAATTGGTGATTGTTTGATCGTTAAAGTTATAGTTGTGATGGTTCTGTAAAGTTGGATAAACTGGGTTGGTTAACGAGTATTGAAGTTATCGGGATTCCACGTGGGGCGGACGACATACGGCCGATCATCCAAAATTGTTCTACCACCATTGATGTTTGAAGTTCGAGTGGTTTTTGGGCGAGCCCTTAGTCCGGTGAGTAATATTCTGCACGCATCGTGAATATGTACTAATTGTAGGTACATGAAGTATGTAGTCTAACAAAAGTCACAAAAAAGACGCACTGGGACTAGCTGTAGGAGATTAATAGCTACAACAGGACAATAAGCGACACTGCCTACAATAAACGAACGAAAAACCATAAGCTTTATTAGGGAATACCTACCCTGTGATGAGGCATATCGATATAGAAAAGAATCACAATCTGGCAGCATTAAACATCGCCCGAAATTGTCGCGTGAAGACTTCTATGCCGTGGCTCTCCGAAGTCCCCCGGAAACGTCCACCAGTCCAATCCACCCACCCCAAGAAACTTGACCAACCATAACGCCAAGACGCACGATCATCAGAAAATGACGGTGACATCGTTAGTACGAATAATGTTGATGTTCCTATGCGGGTGACCATTACTGGCGACGTGCGTGTAGGTCATTGTTTGACTTCTCCCTCCGCCAGACCGAGAATAACGGGCCGTCCGTCCGACAGCGGCGTCGGGGGGATGAGAATGATACGTAGAGGTCTGATAAGCCGAAGCAGTAACACTGCCATGGCCACTCTGTCTGGTATGGAGATGGGTATACCCTTGGTGAGTATATCCTTGGTGAGCGTATTCCTGATGGGCGTATTCCTGGTAAGTGTACCCCTGATGAGCATATTCTTGGTGAGTGCATCTCCGGTGAGTGTATCCGTGCTGAGTGTATCCTCGCTGAATTTGTACTTGACCGGTGTGAGAAGACGGTGACGTATATCCCTCCGAATACTCCGAATCAATAGACTCTGAATCGAAGTCGGTCGGAGCATAACCAGATACACTAGACGAGGAGGGAAAAGTTCTAAGTGTAGGGGATGCTACTGACGTCATCCTGATAGGGCCTGGTTCCTGAGTATCTGCACATTCGGTTGTAAGTATTCGAAGTCAGGTACGTATAAGAGAGAGGCACACATGGCACCATATCCCAAGAGGTATTCTGCGTGGTGGGAGAGGGCGCAATTAGCGAAGGAGAAGTCGTCGGAGCCTCAACGTCCCCGATGGTAGGCTGGTGACGGGGTTTCTTTGATTTTCTAGTGAATGGGTGGAGCCACGACCTTTTTTTGGACTTTAAAGATTTGGATGAGTTGGAGGAGTGCGAGGACATCTCTATTAGGGAAGGAGACCAGTGGAGTCAGGTTGGCAAAGTCGGCCCTAGCAAAGAGCCGTTTCCTGCTTTTATGCGATTCAATTCGGCGGGCTGCGCAAAGCAAATGCCTAACTTGCTGTTATACTCGGATGGCGATGCGCGAAGGAGGGAGAAGCATCGAAACGCGTTCCCGATAACTTCGCCTCACTTGAATCTAAAGCTATGGATGCCCTGCCTTTACGAGGTTGCTGGGGAGGGGAGGGCAACCACGAGGCACACAGGTCGTTGTCCAAGCCGTTGTAATGCTCTGTGAAACCCTGAGCAGGAAGAGAAGATGATTTGAAAAATTTTATCCAGTGCACGAGCCCATGAGTACGGCAGAGAAAACGTATGCCATTGAGAGTCGGAAGATGCGCATGATGCTCCTGCATATTAATCGAAGACACTACCAAGCCTCATGGCCTTTTTGTGCAGTGTTTGGCTGGGTATGGCAGTGATCCTTAGCGTATAGAAGAGGGGCCTTTTTTTAGTCGTCTATCTTCTGGTGACAACGTTTTTGTAGTAACAGCCAAAAAACGCGAAAGCGGGATATAGAAGTGTTCATATATCAATCAAGAACGGCCGCCATCACCGCCATTGTGCTTGCCGGGCGATCCGAGTCTTTCAGCTTCCAAAATCCACGCAATCCATCGGCCAGAAGTCCGACATTGGTTTGGGGAGGTGCAAAAGGCCCATACTTCTGTCGAAGATGCGCATGTGACGAAAACACTGTTTCTATCGACAGCAGCTAGTGCCTGAGAAAAAGTGGAAATAACATCGGGTATTCTTCCCGAGTTGTGATGATGGCCGATCGATGGCACGATCGCTGCAGAAGAAGACGGTATATGCATCCAACTGGGCCAAACGCTCCCTTAACCCTAGCACTTCCCACGCTCATCCTCTCAACATCGCGTGAAGATGACTTCACCCCAATGGCCAGGCCTCTCGCCCGAAGTCACATCCCGCATGATAGTCGTCGGCGATTTGAATGTGCACATCCTCGAATGCCTGCCCCTCACAAATCACAGGCAAACAGACACTGATAACCCAACCCAAAGATCAAAACCTCCCCTTATAGTCCTCCTCCACGGTTTCCCGGAACTTGCATATTCCTGGCGCAAAATATTCGTACCGCTTGCGAAAGCAGGCTACCATGTCATCGCGCCAGATCAACGCGGATATGGGCTCACTACTCCCCTCGCATCTCTAACCAACTCACGAGTAGCCTACGAGGACGATTTGCGGCCTTATCATATCCTCAACCTCGCCGCGGATGTTGTTCATCTGATATACGCTTTGGGTTATGAAGAGGCGCATGCGGTGGTGGGTCATGATTTCGGGTCAAATGTTGCGGGGTGGTGTGCACTTGTCCGACCGGATGTAGTGAAACGGTTGGTGCTGATGAGTGCACCCTTCGGTGGGCCACCCAAGCCCCAGGACGCCAGGAGCGTGAAGAAAAAAGAGGATTCGAGGGTTTATTTGGTCGATGCTCAGTTGAGGAAGTTGGAAGAGCCCAGGAAGCACTACACGGTGTATTATTCAACACCGCAGGCAAATAATGACATGTGTCATCCATCCGAGGGACTTAAAGCATTTTTGAGGGCGTATTACCATGTCAAGAGCGCAGAGTGGGAGGGGAATTGGAAACCTGCACCAGGTCCCTTGAGCGTAAAGCTTAACTCCGGGTCCCAGCCATCTAAGGAGGATGTCGCGGAAGCCGTGGCACGGGCGATGGAAATTTTGCCGCATTACTACATCATGCCAGCCAACCTCTCTATGCCCGCCGCGGTCCGCCCGCACCTCCCAACGCCTGGACAGAAATCTGTCTGCACATGGCTGACTGACGAAGAACTTGATGTATACACGTCCATCTACTCCAGAACGGGGTTCCAGGGAGGGCTGAACCGATACCGCACGATGACGGATGAAACTTGGAACTCGGAGGCGGGGGTGAGGGCAATGTGTGGGAAGAAGGTGGAGGTGTCGACATGGTTTATCTCTGGGCAAATGGATTGGGGAGTCTGGCAATCGCCTGGGGCCATTGAAGCATTAAGGAGTCAGAATGGGGTTGTGAAAGGTGGAATGCAGGAGGAATTCTTGCTCGTGGAGGGGGCAGGACATTGGGTGCAGCAGGAGAAGCCGGAGGAGGTTGTGCGTTATCTTGTAGCGGTTTTTAGTCGGGATTGAAGGAAAAGGGGGGCGCCTTGATTTTTGTGGACTTGCTCTTCACCGGCACGGGTGTTCCCGGTGCATGGAGACGATTGGGAGAGATACCGTGCGACATAAACTGAAATTTGAAAAGACAAGGGATATATGAAGATAGATACTCTGCAAGATAACAATGCATGTATAGTTGAAGCACGTACAAAGTGATTCGGATACATGCGATGCGTGGACAATAACAATGATCGATAATAGTCGCCGCCCAGCCCAGATGCTCAAGATTTTTCTTCCCATCGCTCGAACTCATCGGTCCGTAGGCTTTCGAGGTAGGCGTCTTCAACAGTTTCGCAGAGATTGTCGAGGTTATCGAGCGCTTTTGTTAGAGCATCTAGGGATGACAGATTATCTACGTATTGGACCTCCGATAAGCATAAAAAAATATAACAGACGATTTAGTCGGACGTACCGTACATCTGAACCCGAACGTTAATGACATTTTCCGAGGGATGCGGGACACTGTAAAAGGAAAAAGCAGTCAAATTTCCGTCTGGAGATTCTGAAATGACAATGATAATGTTTATGAATGCTTCCACGGTATGTCGTGAGGATGCCGGATGAAGGTGCATAAACTCGGTTGGAACAATGGGGCAAAGGCTCAAGAGGGTCGGATAGGTACCTGTATCCGCAAAATTCCACTTTGGGGCTGCGAAGCCGAGTCAGTATATCGGAAAATATCTCTGTGTAAGGGCTGAGCGCACTTTTTCATGAGCATCCATCGGAGAGCGTTGCCTATCGTGTGCGATTCGTCGTGAATCTGATATGTGGCTGCAGAAAGATCTGCCGCTGCACCTTGGAGCTGTGAAGAGGTGACATTGGTTGGTTGCATCTGATAATACGAGACACCTGCGTACAATTTTAATTTTTGGTATCGGTTCAGCCATTATATGTCGGCGCCAACGGAGTGTGGAGTCTCGAGAATGTCATTTTAATGTCATCCATGAAAAAGTTGATTGGTGATCACGTGATATTCAAGTGGATGCTCCACATTCGGAGGAGGGGACTCTTCTCGGTGTGGGGAAGGGCAACAAATCTGTCTCCAGTTTGCCGATTCCTCCATCCTTCTCATGAAATTCAGGGAAGACCCAGTGGTGATGATGGTGCAGACAATGTCGGTTCCAGTGACAAGACGTACAAATAAAGAACCAAACACATTGCGATTGATCCCATCCTTTGTTTGATCGTATTTTCAATGAATGACACAATGACACTTGCAAGCGCGTATGGCCATCAAGCACAAGCTTCTGTTAGGGTCATAGAATAATGGACCTTTGATGACTCCATCCTATTATTGTGCATTATAAAGGCTTGGCCTTGCTTCGTTCTGGTTCCCCAGCTTAGTCTCACCCAGGCTCTTCCCCATCCTCTTCTCTCCATATCTTTTCTCTCCGCTGTTTAACTTTCATTTCAAAGGCAGTGCCTCTAGATAACCCCGGTGGTTTTTATATTTTCAACGTCGAGAACATCATGGACTCTTTCTTCAACACCTTCACCAACATTACCGAGCCTCGTCCTACCCTTCCTTCTTTGCGTTCCCTCAACCTCCCTATCCCGAGGATCAGCAAGGGAAGAGCCGACACTACCTCTACGAACACATCACCTATTAATGACTTTAATGAACTCGTAAGTACCTCCTTTTTCACCTCAAAGGAACAGATCTGATGTTCCGATAACAGGCCTACGCCACTAATAACGCTCCCCACTGGGCCAAAATGCGCTCGACCTCAAACTCTTCTGCGAGGTCTACTTCATCGAGCACATCGAACTCTTTCAACTCACGTACCCCATCCCCAACGCCTTCCGAAACATCTCTCGCATCAACCTCCTCTACCCGAAGCAACGGGAGCTTCCGCCTTGTTCCCTGCGATCTAGAAAACGCAGACGCCGTCGTCCTCGTGACTGAGCCTACCGACGGCTCAAGCCGCGGCAAAGCCACACTACTTGTCGGAACAGCGGCTCAGCCATACCGCCAACCTAGTACTAGACCCGTCGCTAAAGGTGCTCGCGTGCATCCTTACAAAATCACCTCGAGCCAGGGTTTGAGCAGACGCTCTTCAATGCTCTCAATCAACTCCCGACTTGATTAATGAGGCCAAAGACTATGGTTCGCCTGCCCCAGTCGTGGGGACGGCCTGACCATGCCATCCTTTCCCTCCGAATTTTTGGTTGACCTTCGAATTTCAACTATTCGACCTTCAAATAACATGCCTTCTTGACGTTTTCTTTTTTTTTTTGTGATTTTGTTTTGTATACCATTATCATCTTTATACCTCTTTCCAATCAACAAGTCTATCAATCATTGTATCATTATTACGATTTATCCCTTGCGCACTAAAGCGCCATAGAGTTTCCCTTGGGACCACCCCTAGGTCACAAACAATGATGTAAAATCGTTTGTAGTAGATGTACAGCAGTATGAATAATGGATAACACAAAGAAATTCCGAAAATCACTGTTTTCTGCATGACAATAGGTACCCAGCTATTGCATATCCTACAAACAATTGCGGACCAAATAAGCGCCTATGCCCACCCACTGTACTCTAAATTAGGCAACGCATTGTTTCATTGGACGTGTGATACATTTCCGTGACCTGATGCGCGATTGTGACACTACGCGTTGACGCGTTATTTATGTGTGTTTGCATTTCCGCCCTTCATACTTAGGACTCATCTGATGCACGAATGTGGGCCGTATCTGTAACTCTATCTGAGGTCTGATGTCCAGCTTCCTACCTGGATTCTTGTTTCGCAAGCGTGTCATGAAAACAAAACCATCAATTAAGCGTCAATTAAGCGCCATAAAGATTAAAGATTAAAACGAACTTAATAATACGGAGGGTTATTCCTTCCGGTGGGTTCGAAGGGCGCGCACTAACGGGCGTACCAACAGCTTCCGCCCCCCGATCAGCGACCACCGATCGAGAAATAATCCCCCAGACCTCATAATCCCACCGCCTCCACCCGTACACCCGTTGATCCAACCACCACCCCACCGCCACCTCCTTTCCATGTAAGAAGAATTCTACAGATAAGAATACCTTTTGGCCTATATTTGGTGTGCAAGCCACGCGGGCAACGCGCAAACCGTCATCTGACAACTTCACTGGGCAAATCTCGAAATTGGCGATTTCGAAAACACGTGGGATACCAAAGATGTGGAACAACAACTCCGGAAATGTCCTTTGACATTGTAAATTGAATGTCTGCAGGAGGGGATGGGGTTTGGCCAAAAAGCCGCCAAGAGGCCTTTCATCGACGTTGATAAGCTGTTCCAAGCACCAAAAACGGAGTCCAAAAGTTTGGATATTGGGGAAATCAACGAAATCTAGGAAGCGATAGTCCTTTGTGGGGGATTGGATCGTGAGGGTCTTTAAGTGTGGTAGATGGAAGCGCTGACAAGTAAGGGTAGAAGAATCTTCCGGCAGAAGGTAACGGCGATATGAGTTGCCGATGTACGGCCTCGCATGATAGCCAGCATTCTCGATATTGTGAGAGGTGCATTTAGCTCCAAACAATCAAGATGTTGTAGGAAGGAAGAGTAGGGGATCGACTGAGTGAGGGCAGCAAGGCTAGCCTGATCCGTACCATGCCTGTCTTCCACCTTCTATGTCAGGGAACCGAAGGACCGGCGCGCTCTCGAATAACAAGATCACCTCATCACAAAATGTAGGCTTGGGCCGTCGTAAAAAGAACTATCGGGTCCACATAATTGTATTAAAAGTGGCGCACGACGGGACCTCTCAATCCACGTGAGTACAAGGGAGACGGGTGGGGAGACGAGACCCCTTGAGAGGTCAACAATGATGCTCGACCAAAGTCGTGGATCGGATAGACGGAATCCGTTCCACTGGTGACAAATGAGACGAATGTTCATCAATTGAAGACACCTTTGGTTATATGAGCCACCAGGGTCGAAGAATACATATCGTTCATGACAACGAAAAATCCCGATGAGAATCTCATCAGGCATCAAATTGATTCTGGGGTAAGCAATGCATTAAGGATTCCCTAAGCAAGTTTAAAAGTTAGTTGGACGTAGCTCACTCGTAGCGAAATGCCTGGATAGGATTAATTTTACCTAGTTTGGCTTTAACAGCACTGGTGGTTGGGTATTCTTGCAACATGGATGCATGACAGAGTAAAATGACGCCGACAAACACTCAAGCACTCCCATTGTTAAAAAAAGAGTCACTATCACGTGGAAATCATCCCCAACTTGGATCGCAAAGGGACTCCCCTGACCTCGACTCCTTGTGTTAATTAATTATGATCAGAATTACACATCCTTGTAGGATATCTAAAAGTATACTGTCTGCGCCGTTAAGTTTGCGCCGTATTTTGTCGTACTGGGACGGGAGCCTCGTGCATTTCCGTTGTTCTGCAATACCAAATTGCAGATCTTCTACGAGTGGGGCCTTCGCATACGGAGAGAGTGTGTCAGTACCAAATGGTTTGTGAATTTGGCAAGAGTTCAGAGAATAACGTCTCTACCGCTTGAGACACCCTTCGTGCCAGTTTCTTCCTCGCAAAATGCTTATGAATTTACCCACAGAACCCAGAGCGGGGAACGTGCAACACGTACGAAGCCGACATTTAGCTTGCCCATAACGCACAGGCCCCGTATCCACGATCATAACACAAGACTCAGTCTTGCAGTGACGTTATCCTGTCATGTTTACCTCATCAGGTTCATCCTCAATCAAATTGCATGACTGGCCCGCTAGCGGATTTCCCGCCATAGCCGCTTCGAGAGAAACCGCGATCATCTACCAAATATCGTAGTATAATGGCTGAAGAACGTCAGAGGAAATGGAGCGCGTAAGATATTTGTTGTGCTGGAGGTGGGGGCTGAAGGCATATTTGAGTCGGTTTAAGACGTATCGGACGCCCTGGTTATAGGGCGCTTGTTTGTCTTCATGGTACCCGTAGCAAGAGGACAAGCTTTCGAGGCCTCCCTAGACGCCGAGGGAACATCAAGTACAATTCTTGCTCAAAGCCGAATACTCCCGTGGCGAAAGTAACTTCGGTCCCCGCATCGTGTCTTGTAACGGCGTGCTCGGTTTGTTCATTAAATATGAGCATATTTATCACTATTCTAGTTCACAGAGAACAAAGTTATCTATCACTGGAGTCCTGGGGCAACGGTAATCTGTACGAACTATCTATATTAGTAAAACGTACAACCTATTCTCGCAAGCTCTCCAAGGTCCATCCGCCAACACACGTCTGCCCAGACCCCTTGAGCAAATTAAGTATCCTGCTGAATCTGCATCATGAAAGTAGCTAAGAGGAAGAATTATTACGTTAGCCCCCTCTCGTTGTGTGGATAGCAACCACTCACGCGGGTCAAGATCTGACACGCCTCCTGGTAATTAAACTCTTCGTTTGATTCCGCCTTCATTGCTTTCCAAAAGGCATGGCCATCCTCTGTTTGAGCTTGCCGGGGACTAACCATAGGTTTCAAGTGCTCAAGGATCAGTTGCAATAGTTCGCTGCAAGTAGGTCGTTCCTTGGGTGCGTAGTTCCAACACTTTTTCATGATGTCCCACATGAAGTCATCGATGCCGTCGGGGCCGTGCGATGTTGGTCGAGTTGGAATCTCTTCTCCCCTCAAGAGGGTGGCCATCACTTTATTGTCTCGAGGATACTGATAAAAAGGCATTTTGCGCGCGAAGACCTGGCGGATGGGTCAAGGTTCTGTCATACCTCGATATGAAACTTGATCATACCTCATAACAAACACAACTAAATGACCAAATGTCGCTCTCTGGAGTAGGTAATGCGTAGACTTCACTGCCATTCTCATTGTGTTCATCTGCGAATAACTCGGGTGCACTCCAGCGAACGCTCCCCTTGGGTGACGTCGTGTGTCTTGTACTCATTGCGACGTATGAGATTCCGAAATCCGCGATCAATGCTCGTTCATCATCGGAGATCAGGACGTTTTTCTAGAACGGAGGTCTACACGTTGTCTAGGGGGAGAATATTGTCAAACGTACGCCTTTGAGGTCCCCGTGTACGATCCCAAGTTCATGCAGGTAACTTAGTCCATTAATGATATCAAAGACCTTAAAATCATCATCAAATACGGTTGCATGGAAGAGTATGACGTACGAACTCACGAAAATGTTACGAGGACCGCGCGGATGACTTTCCAAAAAATCACAAAGATCACCGTTATCCATCCATGGGGAGATGAAGCAAAACCTCTGTGTTTGTCGGTCGACGTACACCCCATAGAACGGTAATATGTTCTGGTGAGAGAGGAATGCCCAAACAATGAGCTCTTTTGCATGTTCCTGCAATACGCATGCGTTTGCAATGTTGGAGGATGGACGATGTATATTACCATTCAAGAAGGGTGCTCACCACCAGTGGATGGCGCGGATTCCTCTTAAAGATGCGTATAATTTTGACGCATATTGTTTGGTTTTTATACTCTCCCTTGTGAATGTCCGCGAAGCCACCTCCTTCGAGCGGCTTGGAATCATATCGAATGCCTTTCAGTTCGTAACATCGTGGAAAAACGGAAGCTATTTTGGCGAGCTTGCCAAGGGTAGACAAGGTTCGCTTTCGTTCACCAGCTGTGAGGATAGTCGATGATTCACGCAGGACCTTCCAAAACCATGAGCTCCTCTCTATAAGGTGGGATGCAAAAAAGAACAACATACGGCGTTCAGAGCATCGACAATGCATTGAGCTTCGTCACCTCGGAGTCCAAGCACCAGACGTCTACGTTCTTTGTCCACGATAATCTTACGAATTTCTGTAGCACATGCCCCAGCCCCAGAAGCTGCAGTGCCAGCTTGGGCACAAGAAGATTGATCAGTCTCTGGGAACGTTTGAGATCCATCGAATAGAGGGGTCACATGCTCTGGGGGATCGGCATCGATATCCGTTCCAGAATCCCATGGGCAGCGTGCCATACTGGCCTCAAAGATGACACCATCAGAATAGAATGTCGTGACATCCTGAACGGCCTGTCGGATTTCATGGACAGGCGTTCGGCGCCTATGGTCGACTTCAAGCATACCAACCAGGATCTTGTTGACCTCTGAAGAGATAGGAAGGATGGTAGGAAGGTATGTCGTGGGGCTGCGAAGGTAGGTCTGAAAGCTTGGGTCATCTGCAGTCGTGGACTTCCAGGGGCTGCGACCCGTCACTAGATAGAGGAGTACGATACCCAATGCCCAGATGTCGTTGTGCATGGGGGAGTCATTCCCCTGAGGCTCGAGATCATTACTTTGACGCTCTGATATAGCGACAATAAATTCATTCAGCACGAAATCAAGTAGAGAAGATAGAAGGGATTGTTACCTAGACTCATGTGGGACGCGTTCTGAGTGCTAGAATCCCCGCTAGTGGCAGTCCGAAGGCCATCTCCCGAGCAGAAATTATTCCCGGGCTTGAGATCTTGGTGGTCTGTCCCGAGCGAGTGGCAATACTCAACTGTGTCAAGCAGCTGAAGGAATACATGTTTGATTTTCTGGTTGTCGCCGCCAAGACAGCGATAGCCATCGAGGATTTGCGTGGGCGGGTAATGGTCGGGCGCACCAGCGGTTTCTGCTCCAAAAATTACGTCGCCGGCGTAGTCCGTGTGGTGTGTAGTTGTCCGATTAGCGCTCCAAGGTCCGCCATCACCTGTATCAGCATCGGCGCCGGCACATGCCAACCCACTAACGCTTCCGCTACCACCCTCATCTTCCGAAAACGTGCTCCGTACATCCCCAAAACTAACTTCGGGCGATAGATCCCCTCCGAATGAGGAGCCAAATGCGCTCAAGGATTGAGAACCGGGCGTTCCATCACCAGACCAAATACTGCTGGGTGCAGGGGGTGCAGAGGCATTATCCACGCCCGAATTCGAGGAGAGAGATGAGGCGGGAGGGTCGTAACCTTCAACGACGCCGTAGTGTTGATGTGGGCTGTAGTAATTGATGTAGCTGTTTGCGCAGTTATCAACGGCATTGTTTACGTCGACACTGGTAGTGGTGGTAGTGGAATGTGGGAAAGGTTGCGTCGCGTGGAAAGGTGCGGGGTTGTACGGGGCAAATGGGGAGGTCGAGGAGAAGTATGACGAGTATGACGAGGATGTGCTTGCATTGCTCTCATTTGCATTCGCGTTTGCGGTCGTAGTGTTTGCGGTGGGGGAAAAGCCGAGACGCGGGTTTGGTGAAAGCCAGTCCTGGAGACCCCAAGCCGAGTGTCCGATCCTGGGTCCGCCATGCGCTGGGTACCAATGAGTGCTGTTGTTGGAAGGCGTGTCAATGTCAGAGTATCTTGTCGTTGGGTTCGTATCTTGTTGTGGGTGGTTGTCGAAAGTGGAGGATGGGTACTCGCCAGAGGGGTAGGGGAAGGGCTCAGGCTGGGTCAATTGCATGCCCATTTCATCACCATCATTGGTAAATCTAGGAAATGAAGACTCAACATCTGATGGCAGGCTGAGGAGGCGCAGCCCCAGACCATTGCAGTTCTTCATCCCATCTGCCGACATAGGCGCACAGGGATCATCCACAAACGGCGGTACCTCGGGTATATTCATCATCGCGTTAGAGGTGACTCCACTGCCTTCCCCTAGGCTAGAACTATCCTCACTCTCGGACCAAGCCATACTCTGTGGCATACTCTCTGTCCAACCTCTCAACAAGGTCCCCTGACTGGCCTGTCCCATTTGTCTCTGGACGCGTCTAACAGGGCTCGTGGCCCCCAAGCTGCTGAGCGCAGGCTGATCATCTGTAACCACATGACCAGGAATCTTCCCAGTGATCTGGTGCTTCGTCTTCCGCGGTTTGTATCCTGCCGCCTGGTACAACTCAGGAAACGCATTCCAGAACCTATCTCGGAGATCCGTCGAACGACGATTTCGTTCTTGGAAGATAGGGTCCTTGACGACAGTCGCCCAGACGGTGCCGTACTTCTCGTAACCGGCCTTGAGCGCATGGTCCTCTTCCTCAGTAAAGGGCATCCGGCGCTTGTTGAGCGTCTTTTCAAAGCGCGGGGAGCCATCGAGGGATGTGAAGCGGACTTTGGACGAAAGATCTGTCTGTGCGTTGGGATAGTGTTTCTTGTAGGCGTCCGGGAAATAAGTACGGAATCTGTAAAGCGCACGTGCGGTTGTCAATAAATTACAGGGGCGGGAGAAATGTGAGTATACCTGTTTCTGAGACTGGCGGGCGAGCGATTATCGAATTTGAGTGTGGGGTCACTCAGGATCGTCTTCCAGTTGCCTATCCCGTGCTGCTCGGTGTATCAGTCACTGGCTGTGGGAAAGAGGGCAATACACACGCGGTTGCAGCCCTCGATGAGCATCTGGGTCTCCTCGGGGGACCAATTCTTACGGAGGTTTTTCTTTGGTAGGATGTCTAACGCATCTGTCTCGGGCTTTTTGGGTTCTATGGCACTTTGATAATCTACCCATTGGTGGTCGCTGGGCCCGGCGATGTTGGTGTCATCGTGGAAGGACCAGGGGGCGTGTGGCGTGGAGGACGGGAGAGCAAGGGAGACTCTGCGCTGCTCAAGGGCTGGGGAGGGCCAGGTGAACGAAAGGTCAGCGGAGGGAAAAGCCATACCGATGCTTGCAAAGGACAGTGGACCTCGGATATCTGACCGAGCACGTTGCATCTGCACTGCATGCCATCAACAGAACGACAATACGTTGTATGAACATTACCTTTCCTCACGTTCCTCCTCCACCGCGACCCTTCACCCACCTAACCTTTCCTCGAGCTGCTGTCTGACGCCGTTGTCCCGCTTGCACGACAGTAAGCTCGTATGCGCATAGTCCTTACCTCTTCCAGAGACACCCCGCTATCATTTATCAGTAGCGCCTATCCAGCGGATAAGCACGAGGTAGCTAACCTTGTGCTGAAATTAGGACTTCCTGTGGGATTATCACGAGCCCTTACGTAGTAGAAGGAGTTGTTTATGGTTCTACCTGGCCTTTGTCCGGACTGTAGGCATTTAGGGAAATCCACTCTCACATCATTCATGTGATCAAAGCCTTGAAGGCATTGATTACGAGTACTGACGAAGTCGCCGGAGAGACGGTCCCTGTCACGGGAGGATCACCTCCACTGGTGACAAACGAGATGAACGTTCGTTAATCGAAGACATCTTTGCTTATACGAACCATCAGGGTTGAGGAACACATATAGTTCAAACCCCAGCATGATGGCGCGAAAAATCCTGATGAGAATCTCATCAGGTATCAGGTTGAAAGCAATGCGTTAAGGATTCCCTAAGCAAGTTTGGAGTTGGTTGGGTGTAGCTTACCCGTAGTGAAATGCCTGGATATGAGTAGTTCCTTCTAGTTTGGCTTCAAAAGCATCAGTGGATACGCGTTCTCGCAGCATGAGTGCGCAATAGAGTAAAATGGCAATGGTAATAAACATTCAAGGATTCCACCAAAGAGTCACTATCACGTGGAAACTCATCCCCAGTTTGGATCGGGCGGGCGGGGGGACTCGACTCTTTGTGCTGCTTAATTACACATATTTGTAGGATATATGGAAGAATTGTTACCGTATGCGCCGTTAAGTTTGCGCCGTACTTTATCATATTGGCACGAGAGCCTCGTACATTTCCGGTGTTCTACCAAATTGCAGATCTTCCACGGGCGGGGCTTTCACATACGTACATACGAAGGGAGGGAGCGTCTGTAGCAGAGAACCACTATTTGGGACCAAGTGGCTTGTGAATTTGGCAAAAGTCCAGAAAAGAACGTCTTCTTTAGAGCAATGAGTTGCATAAAACTAAGGAAGTATACAATCTAGCGAAAGTAACTTCGGTCACCACGTCGTGTCTTGTAGGGTTCATTAAATATAAGTGTATTTATCTCTAGTCCAGTTCAAGACGGAGCTCTTAAGGTGGACAAAGTCATCTACTACCACGGCCTCCAGGGCAACAGGTATTTGTACGAACCACCTACACTAATGATACATACGCCCTATTCTCACAAGCTCTCGAATAGAGAGGTACATTTATTGATATACCACATCTACTCGGACCCCTTGATTAGATCAGATGCCCTGCTGAATCTGCATCGTGAATGTAGCCAGGAGGAAGAATTATAATGTCAGCCTCCTCTCGTTGTATAGATAGCACCACTTACGCGAGTCAGGATCTGACATGCGCCCTGGTAATTGAAATCTTCATTCGATTCCGCTTTCTGTACTTTCCAGTAAGCCTGACCATCCTCGGTTTGAGCTTGCTGGTGACTACCCGGAGATTTCGAGTGTTCAAGAATCAGTTGTAACAGTTCGCTGCAAGCAGGCCGCTCCTTGGGCGTATAATTCCAGCACTTTTTCATAATGTCCCACATGGAGTCATCGACGCTATCGAGGCCATGCGATGCTGGTCGAGTTGGAACCTCTATCCCCTTCATGAGGACGTGCATCACCACAGGATCTCGATGATATTGATAAAAGGGCACTTTGCGCGTGAAGACCTGGCAGATTTTTGAGAGTCAAGGTTCTGTCATACCTCGATGTGAAAACTGATCATACCTCATAACAAACACAACTAAATGACCAAATGTCGCTCTCTCGAGTAGGTGTTCCATCACAGCCTTCACTGTCCTCCTCACCCGGATCAAATAACTCGGGTGCACACCAGCGAATGGTCCCCTTGGATGACGTTGTGTGTCTTGTGCTCATTGTGATGTTTGAGATTCCGAAATCGGCGATCAAAGCTCGCCCATCATCGGAGATCAAGACGTTTTTCTAGAACGAGGGTCTACATGTTGCTTATGAAGGGAGTATTGTCAGACGTACACCTTTGAGGTCCCCGTGTACTATGCTTTCTTCATGTAAGTAGTTTAGTCCATTAATAATATCAAAGACCTTCATAATCATCATCAAATGCGGTTGGATGGAAGGGTATGATATACAAACTCACTAAAATGTTACGAGGACTACCCGGATGAGTTTCCAGATAATTACAAAGGTTACTGTTGTCCATCCATGGGGAGATGAAGCAAAGCCTCTGTGAGTTTTGGTCGATGTACGCCCCATAGAATGGTAATATGTTCTGGTGAGAAAGAAATGCCCAAAGAATGAGCTCTCTTGCATGTTTCTGTAATAGGCATATGTTTACAATGTTAGAAAATGCACAATATGTTTCCGTTCGAGAAGGAACTCACTACCAGTGGCTGGCGGAGACTCCTCTCAAACATGCGTATGGCCTTGACGCATATTACTTGGTTTTTATACTCTCCCTTGTAAACGTCCCCAAAGCTGCCTCCGTCGAGCAGCCTGGGGCTATACTGAATACCTTTCAGTTCATAGCATCGTGGAAAGACAGAGGCTTTTTTGGCGAGTTTGCAAAGGGTTGACAAGGTTCGTCTTTGTTCACCAGTTGTGAGGATGGTCGATGATTCACGTAAGACCTTCCAAAAACATGAGCTCCTCCCTATAAGATAGGATGCAAAAAAGAACGACATACAGCGTTCAGGGCATCGACGACACACTGAGCTTCGTCACCTTGGAGTTCGAGTATCAGACGTCTACGTTCTTTGTCCATGATAATCTTACGAATTTCGCTAGCACATGCCCCAGCCCCAGCGGTCACAGTGTCAGCTAGGATAGAAGGAGACTGATCAGTCTCTGAGGACATTTGAGATCCATCGAATAGAGGGGTCACACGCTTCGAGGGATCGGCATCGACATCTGTTCCGGAATCCGATGGGCAGCATGCTATATTACCCTCAAAGATGACACCATCAGAGTAGAATGTTGTGACATCCTGAATGGCTTGTCGAACCTCATGGAGAGGCATCTGGTGCCTATAATCGACTTCAAGCATGCCAACCAGGATTTTGTTGACCTCTAAAGAGATAGGGAGGATGGTAGGAAGGTATGTCGTGGGGCTGCGAAGATAGGTCTGAAAGCTTGGGTCATCTGTGGTCATGGACTTCCAGGGGCTACGACCCGTCACTAGATGGAGGAGTTCGATACCCAATTGACAGATGCCGTTGCGGATGGGGCAGTCATTCTCCTGAGGCCCAGGAGCATTACTTTGGTGTTCTGATATAGTGACAATGAATTCATTCAGCACGAAGTCAGGCAGAGCAATTAGAAGGGACTATTACCTAGATTCATGTAGGACACCTTGTCAGTGCTAGAATTCCTGCTAGTGGCGGTCCGAAGGCCATCTCCAGAACAGTGGTTGTTCTTGGGCTTGGGATCTTGGTAGTCAGTCCTGAGCGGGTGGCGAAACTCAACTTTGTCAAGTAGCTGAAGGAATACATGTTTGATCTTCTGGTTGTTACCAAGACAGTGATATCTGTCGAGGATCCGTGTGGGCGGGTCATGGTCGGGCCCATGGCCCATAGTGAAGCATATAAAGTCCGGACTCGCAGGTTGCATCTTCGGTGTCATAGGTGGGACTGGATCACTTATATCCGCCATCACATCCTGCGCCTGCACGGGATTGGCAATACCCGGATCATTGAGATCAAATCGCTCGAACGAGACTGGTGATGATAGGGGAGAGGAAGTGTATGTCGCGTCGCCAGAGCTAATGAAGGAGAAGAGTGTGTGATTGCACGTGGCGTCCTTCCTTAGTAGGGCCGCGGCACCACCTGGCGCATCTGTCTTGGACCTCCTGGGCCTTGTGATACTTCGAGAATCTGCCCGTTGGCGGTCGCTGGGTCCGGCGATGTTGGTGTCATCACGGAAGGGCCAGGGCACAGAAAGAGGGAGAGGAACGGAAACTTTGCCCCATTTAAAGCTTAGTATGGGTACAGTAATCGAAACGTCAGAAGAGGGAGAAGACATGGTGATAAAAGACGATGAAAGTAAACCAGGTATATTTTATCTGGTGCAGCACATTGCATCTGCACTGCGCACCATTAACGGAACGACAACATGTTGTATAAGTATTACCTTTCCTCGCATTCCTTCTCCACTGGGATCCTTGACTTACCTAGCCTCTCCTCTAGCTGCTGCCTGACGCCGTTGACCTGCTTGCACAACTACTGATATCCGACTCTGCTTCTATGTTTGATCCCGCCTCTCCTGAGCGCTCTGTCGCATTCCCACATGACCTCGTCCTTCCCTTTCTCACTACTGCCCGCCTCCTGCCTCCTGCCTCGTCCTGCCGCCTGCCTTTCCCTGCCTCCTGTCCTTTCCTGCCTTGGCCTCCCGGACTCTCCTCTCGTGACTGTGTGCTCTGGTCCGGGGGTTTTGTCCCTATTCTCTCACCACCAACGTCATTGTCATTGTCATACCACCACCATCACCACCTCCCTTGTCCCTCTCATTTCGCCACCATCATCATTATTGAGCGCAAATCTCAGTGTTATCCACGATGTGGTGAATGACTTTGTATTCACCCATCGAGTGTAAGTCTATGGATAGGTTAAGTAAGGATAAGGATATACAAGACAGAGTGTAGGCAACCCACCCCAGTGCTGTCCATGATGTAGTAACAACTGAGATGGAAAAAACAGTAGACTACAAGGCTATAGTACGAGTTGTCAGATAAACTTGTTTCGTTGGTAGCGTAAAAAAAGCAAAAGCGAATAAAACATATCATACTTATTCAGAGATGCTAGGATCACGGTGTCGATAATGTGTGACACGACGCGTCAACGCGTTATTTGCACGTATTTGCGGTCCCGCCCTGCATGGCTTAGAGGATCTTGGGAATGTACCCAGCGCCCGCTCCCTTTGCCCCTTCCATGTCACCTCGCTGAGCATGGGAATCTCTGGTCTACTACCAGCACTCAAGTCCATCCAAAAGATAAAACACCTTTCCGAGTTCAAAGGTCAAACCGTCGCGGTCGATGCATACGTATGGTTGCACAGAGGGGTATATTCATGCGCAACGGAATTAGCTATGGGCAAGCCGACTCACAAGTGCGTACTGAATTTTGTCACATTTTATCCTTTGACTTATGTGTATATCTCGTTCAAACCAGATATGTCGACTATGCCATGCATCGCGTCAGGCTCCTTAGGCATTTTGGTATTGAGCCCTATGTTGTCTTTGATGGTGGGCCATTGCCCGCGAAGAGGGGAACTGAGTCAGAGCGCAAACAGCGCCGAGAGGAAAACCTCTCCCGTGGAAAGGCGTTGATCGCTCAAGGAAAACACTCCCAAGCTCGGGATTGCTTCGTGAAATGTATCGACGTTACCCCACAAATGGCGTATCAATTTATCAAGGCGCGTTATTTACATTTGTGAAATTATCAAAGGATTAATTCTTGAATTTCATAGGCACTCAGAGCGGAAAATGTACAATATATTGTCGCGCCGTATGAAGCTGACGCCCAACTCGCCTACCTCGAACGCATCGGCATCGTATCCGCAATCCTGACAGAAGACTCCGACCTCCTTGTCTTTGGCTGCCAGAATGTCCTCTTCAAACTCGATCATGTCGCCAGTACCGTCTGCCATATCTCCCGCAGTGACTTTGGCTCTGTCACGTCCTCAGGATCAGATTCCTGCTCCATCAATCTCCATGGCTGGACCGATACCCAATTTCGCGCTATGGCTATTCTAAGTGGTTGTGATTACTTGCCGAGTATCACAGGAATTGGGCTAAAGACCGCAAATAACTTATTGAAGAAGTGGAAGACTGCCGAGGCGGCCGTGAGGGCCGTTATGTTGGAGGGGAAGAAGAGCGTGCCAAACGGATACTTGAAGCAGTTCGAGCTGGCGGAGAAATGCTTCCGATTTCAGAGGGTTTATGACCCGTTGGAGAGGAAGCTTGTACACCTGACAGAGATAGAAGGTGAATGGGACGACGAGGTGGATATGTATGTCGGCGAGTAAGTTGGTCGTTTTTGCTCGATTTTCTTGCGATTATTTATACCGGGCGTCTAGGGACATGGATCCCGAACTCGCAAGAAGTATCGCCATAGGCAACGCCGATCCCGTCACTCGCGAGCCGATGAACGACATAAATCCTGCTTTCAAGCCAAGGGTGTTCAAACGCCTCCAAACTGCTTCAAGTTCCCCCAGCAAAAAGAGCAAAGGCAAAGAGAAAGCTGTCGGAATTCTCAGCTTCTTCGGTATGCCTCAAATCTAGCACCTGTCATCTGTTCTCATCTCTCCCTTCATAGGTCCTAATCCGATTATACCACGAGAGAAGCCAACAGCGACAAAAGTTAACTCGAAGTTCACATTGGCGGGAACGTCAAGTGGGAAGCGAACACTAGGCGGGGTTATGGACCAGGACCTCGCCAACCGCAAACAGCGCCCCTCTCCCCACCCACAAGGACCGGTCAAGTCCAAATTCTTTTTCACATCCGACCCGCAAAGAGGATCTACACCTCAACGGCTTTCTGAGGGCTGCGCCGCGGGCCCTTCATTCATATCCGAGGATAACAAGGAAAACGTTTGTATTGTTATCGACGACGATGATGACGAAGACCTCTCCCTTGTTTCTCGAAGAACCAATGTCTCCCAAACACAGGACCTCGACCTCGACTTCGACGACCCGCAGGACGGGGTAGAGCAGGAAGATGGGTATATGTCGCCTCTATCGACATACTCGGAGGAGACGCAGGAGCTATCATCACCTGTCACGCGGAAATTTACGCCGACGAAAAAGAAGAAACGGAGGAGCTCGATGTTAGGGAGTGATCCGGGCATTGACGCCTGCGACGAAGTGGAGGAATTCACCAGACAGGGACGAGGATATGAAGACGATTTCGATGTCGATCCGGTATCTAGCCCAATCTCGACTGTCAAGAAGAAAAAAAGACGGAGATCACATTCACCTCATGCAGCTTCCGACATAGTACACCAATTACACCATGATGGTCCACCGCTGCGAACTCCGACTCGGTCGTTCTCCACAGGCAGCATCCTCGTTGCTGATAGCCCAGTACCGAGAGCCTCTGCCCAAATAGATGAGGATCTGGATATCCACGATGCCTATACCGGTGTACTCGGTACACAAAACAACGTACAGATGAAATGCGTTCCGAATTCCGTTTACGAGGGACCGGACTTGCGGAGTCACTTGGGAGTAGACGATCGGGAAATAGGATCAGAAATAATGGAATCAGAACGTGGATGCGGACGCCCTGGATCGTGCAATGCTGCTGCTGCCGCTGCTGGCCAAAACGGATCAAGCTTAGAGTTTGATTTGGGACAGGGGTCTGGGTCTGGGTCGGTGTTGGGCTTAGAGCCCGGGTCTGTTTCGCTACTGTCACCGTTGCTAAAAACACCCGCGGATGGTAGTGTCATATCCGCTGTGGTCATCTCCGGTGGGGATGCCAGGGGTGATGTTCATGCTAGCGTCCGTGCTGGAGCTATCGGGGGAGGGAACGGGAGGATCGTGATTGATGTGGATGCACTTAATATGGAGATGGAGGTAGTGCAAACAGAGGCGGAAGTGGATATGGAAGTGGAAGATCCAGAACAGATGGCTGCGAGGTTGCATGCGAAGACGACAAAGACGGTTGCGCAGGGGTGGAGGATGAAATGGGCCCTGGGACAGCTCAAGAGGGACGATTCTTCCTCATCATCATCGGCATCTGCAACCCCAATTACGAAACCGAAAGCCAAGAAGCTGAAGAATGATAGGAAACATCGACAGTCCGTGCCGATGATATTGACGACGAACAAGCTGAGGAGGAACGAAATGAACGTGACACCATTGGGGAAGCATTCATTTGCGGATACCGGAACCAATCGACCGCTGCGGCAGTTGCAACAGCAGAGGATGGGACGGTCCGCACCCCCGAAACCAAAAGCTAAATTTCAAATGTCAGGAGCGCTTGCATCTGCCGGCAAACCCGATAGTGGTGTACGACCCCAACGTCCGTTAGAGAAGCGGTCTAGTTTGGTTTTTTTCACAGAGGATGACACACCCACACTTGCAGGGAAGGGGAACTTACCGGTGAAAAAAATCCCTAAGCCAAGATTTAGCGAAGACGATATTACGGTTGGTGGTGGTGGGTCTTCTGATGTGGAGGAGATCAGTGGACAGGCATGGGCGAAGTTAAATCATTTCAGGTGAGTGATATATAATTCACGTTACTGATTCTGGAAATTGAGTGCTTGCGGCTTACAGATACCGCTGACTGCTGGTGACAGCGTAATTTGAGGTCCGGGAGCTATCTTCCTACTCTTGCTTGCTTTCTTGGTTTTTTTACTCGGATTTGGATGGAATTGCTATTCTTTAATCAGGTTTTCTGTATTATATCAATGATATTATGGCTCCTATAATCATAATTGGGGATAGAACCTGAAAACCCTGCATCATCGACGATGACGAGCATCACAACAATATGGTTTCCGACTAAGCGGCTTTCGCAAAACCTGAGGCAACATTGCTATTCCCGAGAGATTATCGACACGTTTCAGCAGGTCTGTGGTAGAGTACACGGTTTACCATGCCAATCGGCATGTCATACAGCTGAGGAATTGAGGTTGGGTCTGTGGAGGCGATATAGATCTCCTGGGAATGATTTAGCGGCGGAAGTTGAACAAAGGTATCTAGGGAACGCAGAAAGTGATGGTCAGACGGTGTGCAACATTCAAGACAGTAACATACCGGTAATGGCGCTCAGGTCCGAAAACCTCGGCGTTCCAAGTAGTGCCAGCGACCAATAAGTGATATAGGTGAGTAGAATGACAATAATGGACCAAGCTGGGATGAGGAGCGACCATTCTCTGGCGAGAACGGAGGAAAGGGTGGAAGGGTCTCATCAGGATCAGGAAGCTCGTTCTGGTAGAAACGAACCTATTCGGATACCATTCCACCCCTAACGCCACTATCCACTTGTCCGGGAGGAGCGCCCATGAAACGTACGCGAAAAACAAGACTGAGGTCGAGGCCCAGGCGACGAACCCATAGAATTCCGGTACCCTGCGTTTGACAACGGCCCCCGATTTTATAAGTGCCGGGGAGGACACGGCCGCCAGATCCCGTTCTAACATTTCAACTTATAGAACGAAATAGAAAATCATGAAGATCTCGTCGTGGAAAAGTACTACATTCCGACTATTAGCAATAGTACTCATAATTTATATGGTTTACCTTGTTTGTCACTCGAAGACCATCCGTGACGAAGAAAGAGAAGACGGGGAATAACGGCGTGACGCAACGGACGGAGCCTTAACTAACCGAATTCCGAGTTTGTCGCTATTTGGTAGTGTGGAACCACATTATGAGAAACGGTATGTCCTTGTTCTATATAAGGTATAGCTACCCTTACATTTGCCGTACTGGACTCTAGATTGTGGCTTCCTTATCTCTTCATGAATTCCGCAGCTTGTGTCTGTCTGGTAAAAATCAGTGGCCTGGATATGTCGTACGGATGCGTCGACATGCGACTGTTGTTACTCCATTCAATACCCTCTAAACGCAGGTTCTTCCAGACGTGTCCGTACCTGACGGATTTCTCTCGCACGTTTTTGATTACGTCCAGGGCAACTACGACGATCCTTTCGTATGGAGGAAAGAGTCTGGACTCTGGAGTGGAAATCTGCGCTTCCAATTTGAGTGCAACTGAATAAGATTCCGGTTCTGTCAAATATGGAATCACGATATGAGCTACTGGGTGACATCTGCTGATTTCTTTAGCCCAAAAGATGTCTTCTGCTGATTACTCTTGCCAAATAGGGTTCCAGGACACGAAGACCAATGTCCGTGCGGTTATGACCGTCTATTCCGGGTAGAAGCTCGTCTAAGGAGGGGTTGACCAGCTTGGTCAATGTATCCCCAAGTTCCAACTCACCTGCGCCCCCAACCTTCAGTACTTCAGTGGTCGATGCCAAAGGCCGAGGCCAAGAGTCCTATCGCACTATGCCGCAACGACCTTCTTCCAGAGCGCCACTTTTTCCACGTCACTCCGATTCGGGCTTCCCAGTCACATGAACTGCCAGAAGACCTTGGCTTCATTCTTCCAAGTATACTGTATTCTATGAAGAAAATTTCAGGGATTCCCGTGTCTCCGAATAGTGCACCCCAGGGTAACTCGGGCCCTGCTCTGCAGAGGGTGGTGATGTGTACTCATCGAAAATTGGTCAAACCTGTACGGGAATAGACATTGTCGGCTTTGCATTGCCGTGAAGAGTCTTGACTCGTCGCGCTTTTGTTTCATGTTGAAACAAATCATTATGGCGTATGGATACATGAGTGGTCTGCAACTACTGGATGCGAGTTGGTAGCGGATGAGTGGCAAGCGAATGGTATCAGTGGCATATCAAGGGGGTATATCAACGATCAATGCAAAACATAAATATAGGTTGACGGAGTTCAAAATAGACATGAGTTCGATTCGAGTGGGGTCTAGGTGTTCATGCGCTTTGGTATCTTCCCGTCCATCTGTGCGCACCTGCCGCCGTGTCAGTATGTCGGGGCGTTGAGTTAGTCAACCGAGCTCGCGCCTAGGTCTTCAACCGGGTCTTTGTCCACCCTCACACGTGTTCCGCCAGTAACGGAGGAACAGGATAAAATCCATCATTCCCTGCCCCAGGCTCCACGTCCACCGTGGTTAGATTCTCCAATGTCCATCTCGTCCTCGTCCTCATCTTCATCTTCAAACACGCCCTTCTCGCTCACGTTCCTCAACGCAGCCGCATTTGTCCTAGACGTCAGGCTAGGCGGTAGCCACCTCAATTTAAAATAGGGCGGATCCTTGTATGTCGACGAGGTCGACCCTCCTGTACCGCCTCCCTGCCTACCACCCTTCCTACTCGAGATCGTATCACCTGAGGTCATGTTGTTTCGGATCCTGTGTGTGGCACCCTTGCCTTGCACGACGCCCATGGGAGACTGTACGATGACAGGCTCGCTAAAGCCAACGACATATGGTTGTTCAGGGACGGGCTTAGCATCTGTTGCAGCTGGTGATCTCAGTGCTGGCATAGGAGCTGGAGAGGCACCTGGAGCAGTCGAGGGCGGTGACGAAGACGAGATAGGTGTTATGCCGTGCGTACGAAGGTGTCGTTTAGCATTCGAACGTACGCCGAACATGCGGTCGCAACCAGGATAAGTGCAAGGAAAGGCTGTGGTGAACCGAAAGATATGGCGTCAGTATTCTGAAATATAAGACCACCAATATAAGGGATGCTTTGAGGACTGAACATGAGTTTAAATGATCCGTGAACATTGTTTTTCGGATTTGAAATAGATAAGTATTTCGAAGAGTGCGAAAACGGAATATGATCGGATAAAAATAGAAAACGTACGCTTCGCGTTGTTATGCGTGTTCATATGGGTATGCAGCCCGCTTGGTCTGTTAGGGAATCATCAGGCAGGCTAATGATGGTTGGTTGATATATTACTCACCGAGGGAATTCCTTTCCGCAGACAGAGCACTCATGCATTTTAGCCTTCTTCCTCCTTTTTTGAGTCGGCACTTGCCCGCCTTCCGAATGAGGCACATCCGCCGCCTCCTCCTCGACAAATTCCGTATTTAAAGCCGTCGGAGCCGGCAGCGAAAAAGAATGTTGGGTTGTGGGTGCCTCGGAAGATCTTCGATGAATATGTATGGAAGGTGATGACTCGGAATCAGGCTGCCGTTGGTCATGATTTCGCATGACTCCGGAAGTGGAATGTGGCCGAGGAGGGAGAGGAGGGAGAGGTGGTGTGTAAGTCACTTCTGCCTTCATCTCGAACGCATTTCCAATAGCGGATATAGACATGGATGCCAGCGTGGGTGGAGCTACGGGGTGCTGTTGCGAATATGAGGGCCATGGCGCTGGCCGTCTCGGTGCAGTGGGATCAATGGGAGGTGAAGGGGGGTCTCCATTACTCATGGGAATGGAGGATGATCGTATTCGGGTCGAGTCCATTGCCATTAGTCGGTCGGACGTCACATTCACGTTCATTTGCAGAGTGGTAGTGAAGGTGGTTGAAGTCGGCACACGACTATTGATGCTGAGGCCCACCATCCCGGTAACTGGTTCATCCACCGCACCGATGAGTGTGCTACTGGCACCTGCAGGGCTGTTGAATGAAGGGGATATCGAGGCAGAATAAGAAGAGCCAGACTCAGTCGACTGGTGATTTTGGTGTTCCAAGTGCTGGTGGTAAGGAGTGTGAGGGTGTGATGGGTAGACAATGGCAGTGGACGGCGTGGTACCGTGGAAACCTCCCTGAAAGTAGGACGCGGGCGGCGGCGGCGGCGGTGAAGAAAACGAAACGCCGTGCGGCGTTGTCTCTTGCATAGAGTAAACACCGCTGTACCCCATAGTATTCCCGCTTTGACGATGTTGTGTGGGCCGGGCGGCAGGAAGAGGCGCCGAAAGCGGGCATGATGAGTGAGCAACTGGAATCTGTGCTCCGTATGGTTTAGGAATGCTGATGCGATCTGCGTGATCTTCCCGATGATAATTCCCGACAGGAAACGGAGAAATGGAGGTTGCGGGAGAGGGAGCGAGCCCTGCGCCTGCCCGCTCTGTCAAAGGAGAAAACTCGGCGGATACGGAGTCTGTGTGCATGGGAGAGGGGGGAAGGGTTTGTCGCCTTCCGGGTGGGATCGCGGGTGGGGATGTGCGCGATGAAAATTCTGGGTACCCTTGCGGCACTCCCAAAGATCCACTTGAGTGGGCACGCTTGAGGGCCTCTGCGGCAGGCAACTGTACTTGCTGGAATATGTGATCGGGATCCATGGAGGACTGTCGAGGATCAGAGGACAGAGGTAGTTGATGAGCGTTTCTCGAGAGGTTGGTAGTTGTACGTGTGGGAGCCGACGCAGTTGTTTGATCAGGTTGGCCACGAGCAGAATTACTCCCAGAAGAAAGTGAATTTTCATTGGGGTACGTCATGTTGCCTCGACTTTGACCATCTGACTGCATCTTTCAGGAAAGGAGGAAGAAGCCACGAAAAACTATTTATAATCGGCTTAAAGGTCTACTTGTATGTCCCGAGAGCAAGGGGTGCTTCAGGCGTGAAGTTTCGAGACACAGCGTCCTGCGGCGAAGCCATGGTCAATGAATAGTCGATCGGTGACAAGAATCTGGACATACGGGTCAAGGTGGGCCACTGACACTTCAGGGTTGAAAGTAGGGTTCACCAAGATCAAGCTTGTGGAGGCCCCTGTCAGAACGATGTGGATTAGTCGAACGCTCAATTATAATATAGCGAATACGCATTGGACCCGGGGGAAATAAAGCAACGTACAGTAGTATTCCGGTAGGAAAAATAGGCGATATATCTTAGGTTCTCTCACACGGTATTGGCGTCAAATTAGCAGTGAAATGCGTCTAACACGGTGTTCGGATTTGGCTGGGGCATAGTTCGGGAAGATATCACTGTGCTAAGAGAATCTAGATCGTCTAGACTATTGGAATATTCGCACGTGACACAACAGAGGCAGGCACCTCAGGGCTGATATCATAATTAACTTGTTAACAATCAACCAGGTCCCTAACAACCTTCCCATGTCAATGCTTCAGTCAACTCTCAAAGCTCAGAAACGAGCCTTGCGTAATGCTATCGTCCAAAATCTCGCTGCTATAGCCCCTCAGAAGGTTCAAGAACAAAGTAACTGCACGTTTTTCTCCGTCCCATTTCTGGGTAATATAAATTGCACTTAACAACAGCGCACGGGATCGTTAATCGGCTTGCTTCGTTTCCTGCTTTTCAACACGCTGAATCGCTCAGTTGTTACCTCAGTATGCCTTCCGGAGAGGTTGACACGACGTCTCTAGTTTCCGAAGTCCTTAAATCAGGTGGGATCCTCACAGCAGCTTACGTCTGTGTCCACGTGTATGTGACAGTTTGAATGAAGGCAGAACCCTTTTTGTGCCGAAGATTGTCAACAAGTCCGGACAAATGGATTTTCTAAAGCTCTACGGCATGGATGATCTGGCTTCTCTCCCAAGTGGAGTCTGGGGGATCAAAGAGCCGGATTTCAATTGGCAGGGTGAACCACGTTTGAAGGGTGGGTTGGCTTTTTTTGAGCCCTTAACGAGCTAACTTCAACTGGACTAATTTCAAAGCCCTCGAGACACCTGAGTTAGACCTCATCCTCCTCCCAGCTGTTGCATTTGACAAGAGCTTCGCACGGTTGGGGCATGGTAAAGGGTACTATGATCGATTTATCACTACTTACTATACGACGTTTCAAAGGAGACCACTTTTGGGTATGTATGTTCATCGTCGTCTCTCAATCCGAGTAACAACAATCCCTCCATTTAGTCGGTTTGGCGCTCCGTGAACAAATCCTCGAAAAGGGGAACATTCCGATGGATCAACACGATTGGTCGATGGACTATATTGTCACTCCAGATGAAGTTCTAGTCAATCCAACATCTCGTGGTGCTCCGCAGCCACAATCACCGCCTCTTAATGCTCCTCTCTAAATAATACATGACCACAGCCTCTGATGAGACTACCTCATTCGATAGTAATGAAAATTTTGGTCGACCACATGGTCAACAGCTAGAACCTTACATCTTGTCCCCATAGCAGTGAAGAGCAGGCGCACAAGAGGAGGTAAAAGATAATCCTCTTTAGGCCTCAAACAGGGGGGGTCAGGTGCTATCATGAGTAGTCCCAACGACATAGAAGGCAAAAAGAAGGCAAAAACGCAAACGCTCGCAGACCCCCCAAACTCGGATACAACCTAGGTCTCTGACAGGATAGAAGCGAGTAACACCCCTTTTCCGAACCTGAAGAAAGTTGTGAAGATAAAAAATGCGAAAGTCCGATCAAGCTTCCCAGTTTTCAGGACCTACAGCTCTGTGTTGATGGAACTTGTATCCAAGGTTTTGGCTCGCAGCAGAATTGTGCTTTGGTGAAACAGAGCCGGAACCCAGCTCCCGCTCCAGCGGTAGACTCCTTCGCCACGGCTAGCATCAGCACCAGCCTGGAAGGGTCACAAAGCTCGGGACCGGACTCCGGGGGGGCCAAGGCCATTCGGGTTTACCGCCCTACCCCTACTATTTTGTTGACTATATGTGAACTGAACCGACTCAAGCTTGTCCGAGCCTTTATAAACGCCATTCGTATTCCTTTATTCGCCGAAAAAAAGTTCCAATCTACGTGCATAATCCATTCAGCGAATAGTCAGGAATACGTCCAGGTAATGAAAGAAAAATTGCGGCTCCATGATCCGATCACCCCATCGTTGATCTTGTATTGTTCTGTCCTCTTTTTTTTTCGGCACCTTTACAGGGGAGTGTGTACCTGTTTGTACTGCGCGAGAAATCAGTTTCAGCTCCATGCTACTTTTCTTCCCGCATCAATGACGCGCTGCGCCGTGCGGCCATCAGCGAATGAAGGACTTGCTTCTTTTCTTAACATAGTTGTTCCGTCGAGGTATCTATAGTCATAACTTTCAAGTTGCGGAGTGCACAGGCTTATTCTTGGAGGGGCCAGGCCGCTAGTGGAGTGATTCAGTAAACATTTCTTGTAGCATTGCTTGGTACGGTATATTCGTGGTGCACTTCCTACCATAACTGCGCCGAGCTGATAGACTCGCTGGCACGTTCCCGTCATCACCATTTCCATATGACGCCATGCTGGGCCATGTTCTGTCTCAATACAACAATACAACAACATGATGCGTCTTTGGTACTCTACCCCTTACCTGGTAACTACAGCACCACAAAATCACAAAATGACTAGTGTGGGCCGTGGAGCATGGAACAATTTTGCTTCCTCTAGTCGTGTGCTGGAGGAGCGTGCGCAGTCCTCCCTGCCCAACGTACTCAAAATTTTCCTCGCTAAGCCCAAGGTGCCAGTGTCGATGCCCCAGACAAGGTGTATGGTACACCACCCAACCCATGGTAAACGGAATATCGAAGTATCAAATCAACTCCCAGGTCTCCCAAGCATACTATGCCAGGGTGGAACGAACATTTGTGCTGCGGCCCAGATTTTAATAGATCGCAGAGGAAATTTGAAGTGGAGCAATCCTCAACATATAAAGCCCAGGACTCACCGGGACCGCCAGCTGAAGTTAACCTTTCCGCCAGCGTCATATTTGTGGCAAGTAAAGCAGATAAGCAGGTAAGCGCGTCACCATCTTGGATAGACGCTAACTTAGATCTGTGATGACACCCGATAATTATGAATCCATTTACGCCCACGGCGGTAGTAGCAATGTCGATCACCCTGCGCTACATGTGAGTGGGATATAACTGACTGAAGTACAACTCGCTACATTGTTATCTAGTCTAGTCTGCTGGATCCCAGTGTTGGCAGCGCAGACCTGTCTGTCTCACCTGCCTTCTACCCCGGCGCCACCGATGTGATATCAGACACAGTCTTCCTCTCCTCGGATGCGGTTCTGTTCTACATACACTCGGACATCGTGACATCAACGCAGCCAAACGCGTTTCGCAGGTTATTGGGCTTCCCATTAACAGACACGGGCTGCAGGGATCGTATTATCAAAATCGAGGAAAGTTCGAGTGTTCTTGCTGTCATGCTGCATGTGCTGTACAACACGCCCTGCTCACCAGCTCCATCCCTCGAGGCCATTGTAACTGCGGTAGACAGGATGCGCATGTACGAGATCAGTCCTGCGCTCCAGCTGGCCCCGGCAACACATCTATACAAGCAGATCTTGTCATTTGCACCCGTCCGACCCTTGGACGTATATGCCTTGGCAGCGTTTCATCGGTTGGACGACATGGCAGTGGAGGCCTCTTCGCATTTAATCTCCTACCCACTGTCTGCTATCACTGATGGGGTGGCTTCGAGGATCGGCACATATTATCTCCTTCGTTTGTTCCAATGGAGGATGCACCGGACTGCTGAGATGAAGAGGATTCTCCTGAAGTCACCATTCCCGCATCCGCCAACACGAAGATGTGGCCTCGGGGAGCAAAATGTCTTGATCCAAATCTGGGCTGAATTTTCAGTCAAAGTTAGCCAGGAGGACTACACTGGTTTGATGATTTAGCCTTTTTTTAATACTGAATTAGCTGAACTGGCTTTCGGTGTCTCCACAGATTTGACTTTGTCCCTCTTGCGGCCGCTCCTCGACCCACATCTTCACCGCTTGGAATGTGCGCTGTGCAAGGAGGTGATCGAGAACAGGATCAGAGATATCATTATTGAATGGAATGGTGTGCTTGTGGGTTTTTTAGAATCTTTAGGATCGGCATCAACTCATTCTGTTAACGCAACAGAGGACCATACCTCCAAAGATCTAAAAGTTCGAGCCAGATAGATAGGTTGAGGAGGCCTCGCCCCCAACAAATCATACACGAAATGTCACACTCATACACGAACCGGCTGCGCTCACACACGGAATGGTCGCACCCATATATAAGATGGCCCCATTCATACACGACACGGCCACACCCACACACGAACCGGCCACACCCATACACTTGATACAGATCCAAGTTGTTTACTATGGTTTAGAATACACGCTGGTTATTTGACTGACCTGAATCCGCAAACACTAGTGCTCCTATCTCAATCCGCGGAGTGCAGCTTGAGCTCCCATGAGGCTGTTTGAGGGAGCCCGTGTTCATCCAATCAAATTCTCCACAAGCAACAGGCAGTGTAGATCCGGGAAAATGAAACTTGCGAATATAAGCCATTGGGGATGGCAACAGCGGGAGCATCCCATGATTGAAATGATGTGATCCCCCTGTCCGCCCGAAGAGAGGTTCTAACGCGAAAAGTAAGGAATGAACATTTGGACACGGAGATTGACCATGATCCATGCGGTAAGTGACCACGATGATCGAGACGGTAAGGATCGGGGTAGATATAGGGGACGCCTCGCCCGCCCCGAGTGAGTTTGAGTCTCGGTTGTTACTGTAAAGAATAGGATTTATCAGTTCCGGTGGTTTTGCTTTTGGATGTAGAGAGAAGCTAGGACCCATATGGTTCGACGCCCAACATCACACAAGTGACTAATGGTGGGAGACCGATGACGGTATCTTTGCTTACGGCGAGAAGGACTGAAGCAAGGCCTCGGATAAGTTCATGGGATCACCTGGAACGTTGGTATCCCAATATTTCCAGTTAATCCGGCATAGTTATCTAGCACACTTCGAGGGACCGAATCTTGCCCATTTTTGTACTTGGATTCACGGATGTCCCATGACGTAGAATTTTAGTAGTCTCGAAGATCGAATATGGGGGGCAGCATGATCAAGTCTGTACCTTAAGTCTTCGTTGTTGCCTCCAGGGCTCCATCCAGTGCCTCCATACTCCACTAACGTGGAGGAAATATGAGAAACGTAGTACTAGAGAGTTGGATGATTTATCAAAGGTGCTATCCAGATAGGACCGAGAATATTAGCTCTACGTAGTCGCAGTAGGTTGACCAGCAGATGAGAATATCCAAACCATTCGGAAGTAAGTAGCACCTTGAGAATATTTCAATTGGAAGAAGACAGTCATGTTTGGATCGGGGACTGCAGGCAAACAGGCGGCTGGTCACACCCTCCACCACTTCTCTCTCTCAGCTTCACGCCCGTAAATTCCGATCAAACCCAGACGCATCTCCATGTATCTCGGGCTACCAACTTGTGAAAACTTGTTCATGGAACCCAACTCGCCGAATGGAGGACAGGTTCTTAGAATGATCCGCGGCCACCCAACAAGCCTGCACCATCGAGTGGATCAGATTCTAGTAAGTAGCCCAATCCATACGTACCAGCAACATGCGAGTCGTCCCTCGTTTGGATATGGGTGGTTTAATTTGACTTAGTTAGAGGTCATGGGGCTTGGGAGTTTTAGGTATATGCTTAGCACACATAAATCTCTGATCGCAGCGTATACCCAAATCTAAGTGCCGGAAAGGGCTTTTGGTGGACAGGTACGAATCGTATGATAAAAGTTAATGAAAAACAGACTGCTAGCACCCAAGTAATTTTTCGTAATGGTGAATTATCAACATGGAACGGCGAGCAGTAAGCTTTCCGAGGACTTGTACGCGTAGGTTGTGGTGAAAGTGCTCTACCATGTTATTGCGCTATGATGTAGTTAATCCCATTAGCTTTCTTCGTTTCCTATCAAGCCTGATCGAACCCAGCCGCTAGGAAATTCCGGCGTCCTCACTGAGAAAGCTTCAAGTTTGTCCTCCTACCGATATTAGCCTGAACAAAAGGGGAGTTTGCATGACATGTGCACTAGTATCACTTCTTTTTCACAACCGCCATGGCCAACCCACTTCGCTCCGCTAAGTCTGGGGATGACTAGACAAACAATGGGCTAGCTGATTACCACGTCGAGTGTCGTCACGAAAACCCGTATGGTGTTCGGGCGTTACCCCAGCCACAGGTCCTGGGCTTCTCACAAGTGGTCAACCATAGGAACGCCAGTCTCCCTCGCTTATTGAATATGGCGGTGACGTTTGCAGCGGGCGAGTCTGCAGTCGACGGTTTCGCAGCTATAAGGCACTTCGAAGTCTAAGGGTACACTCTAGGCGATCGTGTTACTCATCTCAGAGGGACCTGAGTCTCCTTATATGTGACGAGCTGGAGCACACACGAACCGATGTTTGTATCATGGCCGAAAACCTGAAGCTTAGCTGATAGCAGAAGCTATTACAGGATTTTCCCTCAATAATGTGCAGAGGTGAGAAGCCGGTATGGAAACACTTGACAGGGGTGTTTCCCATCATTTCATTTTCTGTTGTAATACCTCGTCGAAATACCATCGAGACAATGGCTAGCATCATGATGATTGGGCATTACACCGAAGTTCTACCAAATTCCCGTCACAAAATCGATAACACAGGTGTCAGATTCTTAGTCGTTACGGGGCCTTTAAGACAGTAGTCAGAATCTAATTTTGTTATATACTATATGGTCAATGGTGGTGGAGTGAGTAGGGTAGGAGATATTTCCGTCTGGAAACTGACTTCGACTTTCTTGCAACAGCTAGATAGTCATAAATGGAGTAGCTTCGCATTGTCTCAGTCGCTTACTCCCTTTTTCGAGTTCGAGAAGGAGCGCTGTCCACGCGCACCAAGGATAGTTCCCACGTCCTCCTTTGTGTTTTCCCTCCTGCAACTCAATGTTATGCCCCCTAACCCATTGCTGTCTCACCCGAAGACATAAAGGAACCTCGAAACTGCAGGTTTTTGGTTCGAATTTTGGGTGCATTCTCGGGTCCAAACGTCCATTCTCCGCTCGTTTCGCAGCCGTCACACCACCGCCTAGCTGCATTGCTCGTAGTCGCTCTGGTCTACTCGATTGCGTACCAGAACCGCTACTCGGAATGGGTAATCTATATCCGATATAGAGCTAGACTGGACAGTCCTATACAGGCGGCGGATCTTGCGCCGTATACTATCGTTGGTGGATAGTTAGGACCCGCCCTCCCGAGGCCTTGGTGGTTTTTGCCTACAAGGATCAACCGGTATTTTCGTTTTTTCGCGAGTCAACTAACACGTGGCTAATCAAATGGAAGGAAAATCTTGCGCAGAAGACAACGGGGCTTTTCTAGCAACATTTCCCGATTACGTCGACAGAGGGAATACACCAGCCGCTATCGCATACTGTGAGTCTATCGTTTCGACCGTTGCCACGACGGCGCGTGGTGAACCAACCATCCTATTATATTATGGTTGCCGCGGGGATCACCCGTGTTACTGGTGGGTCTCTCCTAGTGGTCGGCTTTCACCAGAGGGCGCTTCTTGATTTTTACCCGAATGAGAGGAAGCATATAATTGCTAATTTGTTCAATAGCAACGTCTCTGAATCCCTTGTGACTACTTCTTATGGGCATCCTCCAGAGGCAAGGGCAATAGATTCAATGATTTCCCAATGCTAACACAGTTCTTGACGGATTTTCCACATTTGTATGGCTTCGATTCATACAATTTACAAGCTTCTCATTCTCTGAGCCTCGTAGTACATTGCTATTTCCGCCATCCCTGAAAAGAATGGCTAATGCACGATCTGACTATTTTTGATGACGTCAATAACTGATATTGCCAAGCATAGTGAGTCGTGGCGTAGGACTGGTAGGTCAGTTATCTTCATCTTCGCTCGACATCCCTTCATTGATTAATCCTAGGCACAGGAAGCTTTGCTCAACCAATGAGCTTAGTGCACGTCCATCATTCATGGTGATTTGGAGGATAACTTTGATTTGAAAGCGGTGACTTTGCTATTGTAGCTCGCTTTCTCACATCAGAGTGACTCTGTCGTCACCGTTGCTCCAATGCTCCTACTCACAGGCAGCACATGTTTAACTCTCTGCAACTCTCCCAGCCTCCGAACCTCCGCCGTAGAGTCTCCTTGGGAGCTGATTACGGTGACGCCGCTTGGATATATAAATAAAAACGATCAATTTCTGGTGAGAATCCCTCGGTGGCTGATCATCCTGTCTAATAAATTGAATCCGCCATGTTCTGTGTCGATATTCCGATGGGTGGCTGATATGCAGCTTACTTGACAGATATTCTCAGGCAAAAACACCCGCCCTTAGGACCTTCGCCGAATGTCTCGGTCGATGACAATGCTTCAATCCCCCCCTTTCCGCACTCCACGAGCAACCCCAAATTTCAACCGATACTTAGTTCGACAAATTCATGCGCATGGAGCGGGGTTCTGATGGCGTCACTCCAGATGTAACCGCTCTCCCGCTTTGATCACCTCAAACTGGGCATAAATTCGCGAGAAGGCCACTATAATTCTTGCCAGCTCCCACCGCAAGGAGGTGACCGTAGACTACGGTCTCTACGGTAAATAAACCTTCGCCCGTTTAGTTATCTGACTCTCTTGGAAATCTGAGCCTATTGACTAGTCAGGGAATTCCGTCGTCGATATCCTGGTGACGTGATCCTTCCTTGCGAGCAGCACCCTGACCTGAATTGAGGACATATGCATCACTGATGGGACTCGATCCATATGTCAATCCAGAAGGGGGTCTGGCGCCTCGTAGTGGACATCGCTCTGGAGTGTGCACGCCAGCCGAGCCTAACACTTGTTCCTTCAATGTCACTTCTGAACAAACGCCACCATGTGGCGACAATGGAAACAGAAGAGGTGAGGTCCATGGTTGACTAAGGGTCCAAGTGTTTCTGTCACTTCAAACCCAAGGGGACAATCGCGCCGCAGATGGATGCTACTACTCCCCCTATTAAATCTCCCCTTCATATCCGATCCTCATGAAGCACATCGATGCATGTGTACAAGCGCGATTTACATCGAGTCCCTCATGCGACGCGAGAGATTTCATATCAATAGCATCCTTACTATGTGAGCTCTAATACAATAATCACCTCGTTGCGGATCATGAAGATTAATGCATATAGTTGTTAGTGACAGCGATGAACTGAGGACACGGTCCGCGGTTTATGATACGTTTGGGTGCTTCATGGCCCCGGCACGACGAACCATGGGGCACTTGGCACTGGGTCGCCGCGCTGTATAGTTATCCTCTCCGCTCCTCGATAATCGAATTCTAACTTTATGATATTACTCGTGCCCTGGAGCGCCATGCACGAAGATTCCTGTCTGCACGAAGGTTCTCTTGATTCTGTGAAGTACTGACTTGACCTAGATGTATCATTTTCCGCACATTCCACGCGTTTTCATGCATCAGTACCTTGCGGAAAAGCTCGATATGTATTGTTCAGCTGTATCAACGATCAGACGTTTTTTGCTGCTTCTTCAGGGTACATTATTGATGGATATTGAGTACCCCAAAATTTTTCAGACCCACCAGGTTTTCACCCGAGTCGTGAGTCGTAAAAGTCCGGATCCCTTCTGAGGGCCCTTACCCTTCGTCTTCTGCTTCTATTCCAAGGGTATATCCAGACGTCTCGAAAAGAAGGAGCGACGATACTTGATAATGGAAGTCCAGAAGACCCACACGATAGTAGTAGTGTCAGAAAGCGCGAATTCTGATTTGTGGAAGAGAAGAGGGGAGGGGGGGGGGAGCTCACTGCCAGAACCCAGGGGCCGCTGATCACGATTCATCGTCCAATCATCCCGGGCTCCTCTCCTTCAGATTTTCAAACCTCAGACCGTAGGATCTCTTTGGGATCACCGGATTCGGACCGAGAATTTTAAACTCCTTGTGCTTCCATCTGTAGTTACAGAAGCCATCCTTATGCGCGGACTTTCAAAGGTGTACTAATGTGAATTAGCGGTGGCGATAATGATCGTGATAAAGTGTCTTTGTAGATTAGACCAATGGCGGCACAGTGATATGATAACGCTATCGGACATGCGTAACATTGAGTCTGATTAGATCCAGAGATATCATAGATTAGATTTCAGAGTTCGCGGTGTGAGTGGCCATAGTTGTCGGTGTTTTTATGCCATTGTAGGCCCTGATTGTTGACACTAAAACATGTTGCTTGTCTCGTGTTTAGATTTTTGTGTTTTTGAGCGTTCCCATGAGCGCTATATTCAGTCAGGGTCGTAACTAGGTCCGGTAACTAAAATGTTTAGCGCCTGGTGCATATTACTCAGCCTTGGCGTTGGGCTAAAGAGTGCCATGTCATCCTGACTTGACAGGAAAATTAGAAAGAATGGGGGATACGTTGACAATTGGGCCAGCGGTAGAATATTTAATTCCCAATGTACTGGAAACGCCGCCCCACACCACCATCCGCCTCAAGTCAACAGCTCCTCAAATTACCGGCCAAACTCTAAATCCTTGTTACCAGAAGCAGCAACCATAAACGCGTCGACAACGGCAATGGATACAAAAGAACGCGGTGACGACACTGATGACACGGACGTTATCGGGAAAAAGGGAGAAAAAAAGCCAGCATTTACTTTGAGCCCCTCCACAATTTTGTGATATCCCTCCTCTGCACGCACACTATGTGCGTACGTACGTCAAACCACGGTGTGTATGTAAATGATTGATTCCCAAGTTGCAACCCTGGCCGATTATTTCCCCTGCGCTTTTCTCAATGGGATGACCTCATGGATCGTGTATGTGGCAGTGGGGTTGCACAGCACACACACTCCTTTGAATTGTTCCAAGCAGACGGACGATATTGAGCCAAATGAGTTACCTACACCCTTGCACTGCATCGCGCTCGTCCTTTAGAGCAACAACATGGCCTACATACATACCACACACACGGATAATACAAGCAAGACACAGAACACACTCAGACACAAAGTTTTTTTTTCCCCCGATCAAAAAGCCACTTACGTCGAAACACCTCGCGGCGGCCGCTGTCGTCAGAGACCTTCTTACATTACAACCACGCGATTTGGAAGCGATTTCAGCATTATGAAATTGCGTTAGTTGTAGATCGGCACCTCTCCCATTCCCCCTCGGGGAATGCAATGCAATTTTAATGTATGTGCTTTGTATCACGGCATATGTATGTAGTGTAGTGTAGTGGACGTTTGAACGTTCGTTCAGCCGTCCTGAGCCTCTGACTACCCCCTATGCGTGTAAAACCCTCGAAGCCTCGAGGGTGCCAGAACGCAGAATACAAACGCACGAAACAAGGGGTGCGAAAAAACTTTTGGGGGAAGGGGAGGGAGGGGGGATCTTTTGAGAATCAGGGCCCTACAAAGAAGAGGGCTCAGGTGATGATTGAGAAGAAGGTGTGGCTGCGATTGCGTGCGTACTGCGATGAACTGCGATTATGATGGGTGTTATACCCGATCGTACGGAACCGTTGAAACGCACATTAGACTAGAAGTTGAGTGCGAAATGCGAGGGGGGGGGTATCCATACTGTCTGTCTGTCTATGATTAACGCTTCTGGTGTTGTTTGCCACACCGTGGAAATCCGAATCGTTCAGCTGAACGACGGGTTTCGGTCAATTGCGTGATTCGGGTCCCAGAGATAAGTTGAAAGCGAAGTTGCGTGAGTAAATTGGATCTTGCAGGGACGAAACGAAGCGAGGGATGTAAGCACTAGGGTGTACCGCGCCGCTAAAGGGTGATAATGACCCGGATTCGCGGCCACCCGAGTTTTTTTAGTAGGCTTTGGGACGCCGGGACATCGAAGCTTCAGACTTGCTTCAGCTAAGCTCCAAGCTTCAAGCATCAGAAGGTCAAACAGAGCTCGCCGCTTTGTGCGTCAAAGAGGCACACGATGTGCTGCAGTATGCGAATGACTCCTCCTGTACTATGGTCGACAGAACAGCTAGGGTTTGATTCCTCATACCGGTGCAGAGTGCTGTGTGTGGGTACGATCCGGTCACCAAACACAAACCCCCTATCGTAAGCGACGAGTCATTCATTCATCAGCATCATCAGGTCACCGGATCACCGGATCCCGGACCCTGATTAAGCAAGTGGTCCCCGATGAATGGCTAGGAGGCAAGAAACATTTCTTTGGGTGGGTGGACGGGTCTCATCGATGTGTTACGGAGCTCAAGCCCTCTCTTAGCGTCCTAGACTTGTTGATCTCTGGAGTGGAGAGTAGCTTCACATGCTCTTGTACACTATCACCGGTTTACCACTGCTTCTCCGGCACATTTGATCAAAAAGCTGATTCGCTGAGAACATGTGGGTACACGCGAAGACCTTCTCGGGCCCCCTTGCAACACATAATTGATCAGATCACGCAGCCCGGGCTATTCTAAGCGAAAGAACCGAAGCGAAGTGCGGATCCCCCGAAGAACGATTACCATCTATAGGCAAAAGGCGCGATTTTTTAGGTCATATGCTGCCCTTCCTCTCCTCCCCCGCTGGTGCGGCTGAGAGGCCTGGTAAAGGGGAAGCTGTTGTGCTGCTGTTCATCGGATGTTGGCTGCAAGATGAATGGAAGATGCAGTGTGTGGTCCATGCGAAACTGTCTGGGTGATTGTATATCCCTCTCCCCTCCACCACCACCACCTCTTCCCCCTCTCCTCCTCTCAGAGCCGAGCCAATAACGATGCTTACCGGCGTTCCGAAGGAGGTTCGGCTGATGCTGCCAAGGAGCTCTCCGAGGGGTGGTCTTGCGTATGTGCACATGTGTTCTGTGTTCTTCTTACTTGGCTAGCTTCTGTCTCGCCTTGCGGGTTGTTTACCTATGGCGTTTTTTTCTTTGTTGGTTCTGGAATTCTTCTGGGATGCTTCGGGCGCCTGGATTTGGGGGTTGGTTCTTGGTTCCCGTGCTCGAGGACACGGAGGAGACGAAAAGGATAAGTGGGATGGAGGGGAAGTCATGGCTTCGTCCGGTAGGTGGGAAGGGCTTCGTTGAATGTTTTGAGTTTTCGGGTGTTCGATGGTGATTTCAAAACAAGTGTTTACGACATGGGTTCTTTTTTGGTTTAATCTTGGCTCGTTGACCGTCCCTACGCCTTATGGGCACCCCTCTAGAAGGGACCAGGGTGTACGGTATAGACTTGCCATATTCATTTAGTAGATCGTATAAAACCGGCACTCGATCATACGCTTGTGGTGCCCCGTTCTGATTCTATTTTTGAGGGACATTTTAAAGTTAGTCCCGGATCGAGCGCGCACCCCGTGTGTGTGGTATGGTATGGCATTGGTACGATATGTCTGCTCTAATATTATTTTTAGGATCCCCGATGGTGAGAAACTCTTTTTTGAACCTTGCACGCCACGCCCCCCCTTACAAGTTGAACTTCGGAGAAGACACCACGACGGACATCTCTATCTTGCTTCGGGTGCCTAATACAGAAGGGTTTGCCACACCCCCGAAAGAGAGAGGGGGGGGAGGGTGTTCTCCTTAATCTGTATCACATCAACCTTGCATCAGGTTCCAAAGCTTCATGTGTTAAGCGCTTAGGGTGTACTGCAAGCAAGCAGGATGATGCTGATATGATGGTGCAGTGGTGGTGGCACGACCCTGTTTCGTCTACTTATAATCTAACACCACACGCAAAACCCAAAACAAGTGACAAACACCCGTGATCAATTATGCCGCTACGCAACCACGACGCACAAAAAGAAGATCTCTCTCTCTCTCTCTCTCTCTCTCGCATACGCAGACACACGCACACTTTTTCTCGCCTATTGTACACGTTTAGCGCGCTCCCGGTGTGCTTCGGCAACTTATCTTAGGGAGGGCATCTAGGGATCATATGAAATTCCCACTAACTGGTTTCTCTGACCTAACGTCTGTATGTGTGTGTTCGATCCGATTCCCCCGTTGGCTACTCACTGCATAGCCTGACAGAAGGAGGTACGTACGTACGTACGTACATTTGAATGGGGAGGGAAGTGTATGACAGCTCGATGAACCGAGTTTGCGATTGCGATTGCGATCGCAACACTACCCCCCGCGCGGTGTGGAATGAGCTTTTGGATAGCCTTGCATATATAATGTATATAAAATGTAACCCCCCCCCCTTTGCCGTAGGCTTGCTGGCAGTGTGTTGGCAGGCGTATGATCAATTGCCAAAGAACCTCGAGAAGCCGGCAGAAGGAACTTTAAAAAAGAAAAAGATCCCACTGAGCGAATGAGAATCAGGGATGCGGGATTTGAGATTTGGAATCGAGATGTAGGGGTCTTATCCCGGGTGGAATGGGATTCCATTTCCCACTTATCTTTTGTGCGTACGCACACATGTGTCCCAGCCGTGGGTGACATGTATAAAGGAGCTGGCGAAAAGAGGTGGAGGGGAGGGATTCATAAGATGGGTGATGTTGATGATCTGGGATTGGATTCCATGCGTTTAAGTTCGGGGATTACACACGCAAGACCTAATCAGCCATTTCAAGTTTGGCTTCTGGGAAGGTGGGTGATGGCAGGTGGTGGGTTGACAACCACGGGGATCTGGCTTGCGCATCTCGGGGGTATGGACCCTGGACGGCTGGGATGGTTGTAATAGTTATGGGAGGAATGTCGCCGGGGTGTGATCCTCGGTGGTTGGTCGAGGGTGGGTGGGATGTAATAGGACAGGATGTTGGGTGGCTTCGATCTGGCTCAGGGAGATCGTAGTAAAATGTTTTTCAATATCATATACTGGCTATTCATACACCCCTCTGGTTCTCTTTTCTCTCTCCTTTTATCTCCCTCTGCAAAATATTAATACACGCGTCTTCTCTCCGTCCCTTCCCAATGTCTGCCTATTCTGCTCTGCTCCCACACAGGAACCGCTCCTACTTTGTCCAGCCACCCTTTGCTTGGGCTACCACCGACCTCGACTTTGACTACGACGCCTCTCCGTGGCATAATCCTCCTCTTCCCAATTTCCCACTTCGCCCCGCCTCGGACGACGTCGTGAACAATGTTATCTCTAGATCGCTTTCATCCTCCCCAGGTAGCCGCAGCTCCGCACCGATATCCACACCCAAGGACTGGGACATCACTCCAGCCATAGACGATCTCTTTCCATCCTCCTCACACCACCACCACCACCCTTCTTCCCATACATCCCACTCCCACTCCCAATCCCATTCCCACTCTCAGTCCCAATCCCTGTCCCCACCACCCTCAGTCATATCCGTAGTCAAAGTCGAGCCACCAGAAGACCCGTCCAACGGGTGCTTCATAATGGAGAATCCAACCACATCCTCAGCATACCTCACCGACAAAGATAATCTGGACCCTAAGGTTGTCACTACCAAACTCGCGTCGTTTGTGTCGAGTCAGGCGTTGGCGCCACCGACGGAGGTGCCGCTGCGCGCGACGCAGGCGCCGAAGAAGATGAAAGGGATGATGGGTGTTTTTAGGATTAATCCGTTTGCGATGCATAATGGGTCTGAGGGGAAGGGTGCGGCGCCGACGGTGTGTTGGGAGCCTGGGCCTTTGGAGGAGGAGCCGGTTGTGTTGGAATTTCAGTTGGATCTTGTTGGGTATGGGCAGGAGGGGGACGAGAGGGAGGAGGAAGAGGGGGAGGGGGGTGTTGTTGTTGTTGCGGGGGGTGAGGGTGTCGTTGTTGCTGTTGGTGCTGGTGCTGGTTCTGGTGTTGGTGCTGCTGGTGATGCGCAGGTCGAGTTTGAAGACGAGGGCCAGGCTTTGAAATTATCTTCCCTTCACGCATTCTCACCGGGATTCGATCTCAATGATGAATTTGGAACTGGCGTTGGGCAGGTGGCCAGTACTAGCCCGGAGAGGTACAGGAGCACACCGAATGTGACTTTGGCCGAGGATCAACAGCGGGGAGGGACTTCTTGCAGCAGTACAGGCGCATTGCTACCGGCGAACGATCAGAGAGGATCTCCCGCTTTTGCGCTTGAGTACCATCAACATTCACATCACCACCAGCATCATATCCCGAGGCCACACTCTGCTGCTTCGTCTTCTGCGTATGCATCCGTTAGGAGCCACACTGCGTCTTGGGACCTTGGAACAGATCATCATCATCACCATCAACACCACCACCAGCATGTCGATGTGGATTCTAGCCTTGCTTCGGTCGAGTCTATTCGTGGATGCTTGCGCGTTCGAGACCAGGTACCTGTGGTTGTCACTTCCGCGTCGGAGGAACATGAGCTTGAAGAGTGCGACTATCGCGGCTATGATCAGTCCCAGAGTCAGAGTCAGAGTCAAGAACAGCAGCAGCAACAGGTGGTGGTTGTGGATGCGGCGACAGTGGCAGCAGCAGCGCAGCGTTCGTCGTATTCACTCATGCCGGTCGCGGTGAGTGGCGCTTCTTTTTTTTTGGTTGGGTCAGGGACGCTGATGAATATATTGTTCTTTTTTTTGCTCATAGACGCAAAGTGTGTCACATCAACAACATGCCGGCGGGTTCATTCCTGTGGGTGGTGCTGGTGCTGACCCTGAGATACAGGATGCTGCTATCGCGTATCAGCGTCATCATCATCATCACCATGAGCATGCAGGGGCGATTCAAGGTTTGGTTGTGGCGGGTTCGATATCTTCGTTGGGGTTGTATCATGTAGGAGGTGGTGACGGTGGTGGAGAGTATCATACCAGAGGTGGTACTACCAGTGGCGGTGTTTCAGAAAACGACCATCATCAACAACATCATATGGAGACGACAGAGTTGGGTCAGAGTCAGGGGATGTGTAGTATGATGCGGCATCATTCGAATCGGGGTCGGCTTTACGGTATGTGCTCGCGTCTCTCTTTTTGATTGTATATGCGTATTCTTATGGGTTCTTTTGGTGGGATAGAACATCATCATCATCCGTATCTTCGTCCGGCTGGTACGACCCCACCGCATCATCAACATAAGTTACAGAGGTATGAAGAGGAGTATGAGGATTCGTATGAGGAGCCTACGGCTAGTGGGTATGCTGTTGCGTGTGAACAGGAATCTTCGGGTTTTGCTTCGCACACCGTTGCGTCTCATGGTCGACTTGGTCATGCGGGTGGGAGGTCGCTTTCGAATTGGTCGAGGCCGTGGGTCCAGGGAGGGGCGTCTACTGTTCCTCTGGGCGCTGTTAGAGCGTCTTGAGGTGTTTTTGTTTTTGCTTTTTTGCTTTTTTTGCTTTCGGTGTGTTGTGTCGTACCATGACTAGATAGATGCTGCATTGTCGTGTTTTTCTGTTTTGTCTATTTGTTGCTTGCTTGTAGTAGTCTTAATTGCTTTTGTTCTCTCTGCACCTCCTACGCATAATTACTGGTAGATACTTATTGGACTTCGTAGTAGTTTCTCTCTCTCTCTCTCGCATTCATCAGTGCTCTCTCTCTGCTGCAATTGCGCGCAGTTGTTGTCGTTGTCGTTTATCTTGGTTTTCTCTTGGATCTTTTCACTGCGCACGCACGCACACCCGCTCTCGCTCGCAATAAAGATACGTGTAATAGTGTATATGCACGTAGTCCCTCCCTTTCAGTGTATCACCAACCCACCTTCCCCTCTTCATAATAACGGACATTGATACCATTACACCGAATCTCTCGCAGTAGTTGTCATATATCCTAAGTAGTCATAATACACCATCGATTGTGAATGTTCAATATTCCCCTGAACTAAGGTTCTACAAAGCCGGATATCACGGTGCTGCTCTGAAAGAGGTTACGCATAAGAAATAAAAGGTACGACAACGACGATACGGCACACGGCTACGCGTCCCTGGATATCGGATTCTCGCTTGTGGATCCTATATTGATTTGTTTTCTCCTTCGAGTCTCGCTTCTCCGATCGATTGGCGGTCTTTGTTCGAGGGCATGTGGTGCGCGTGGTGACCCCCCTCACAACTACTGCTACGGCTGCTGCTGGTGCTGGTGCCTCAAAGTGATTCATGTGGTGTGTGATACATTGAGATTAGAGCCTTCCAAGTCCAAGGTACAGTCCCTCTTTTTTTTTGACATTGACAGGACAGGATAGGGGGGGAAGACGCGAAGATCGGAGAGCCACACTTTGCGCGGTTCCTCTTTGATGGCGTGATTGAGGGTTACCCCAGAATCCGGGAGGAAAAAAGAATTTGGAAGGGTTTCAAGTGGGATTTGTGGGTCTCGCAAGGGACAGGGAAGGTACGAAGTTTTTTTTTTGGGGGGGGGAGTCTGAAGAATGGGAGATTTAATCTTGGATGGGAAGTGAAGGTGTCGGTTCTTTGACAGTTGGACATCTTGACATTGTGACTGTGCGGGTTTTTGGAGTGTGAGATGTGCGGTTCGGTGGGCCGAGACTTCTTGAGTTGAGATTGGGGTTGGACTGCATTGTTTGTGTTGGTGGCAGCTGTCGGGCGCTGTGAGAGTCCTACTTTGCGATCGGCGGAAGAGTGTTGTATCGCTTGGGAGAGGTGTGTTCGAGCATCGATGGATCAGAGAGCAGATAACGTCCGGAAAAGCAAGATAAGGAAAGTATCCATAAAGACCTGAAAGCTTGGAGGAGGTAATAAATCCTATCAGGGAAGGCGATGCTCTGAGGTCTGGTATTTAAACCTCAGCGACGATCTGGAGGTGCTGAGGGTGGTTCCGATGCGTTCTGATAGTATCGAAGAGCGCGTAGTTCTCGGGATGTATATCTGGATCTTGGAGATTGTAAAGATAGGTGTGTGTGTGTGAAGAGTACATTGTGGGTTGTGGCGGTGGTGATAATGGTGGAGATTCGTGTGTTGGCGGGTTCAGTTGTAGAATTGCGGACATAATCAGATAACAGCGAAGACAAAGAAAGTTGAAGGATATAATTTTGCGGTTTTTGGAGTCGGGGCCGGCGGGCCTTGAGGGGATTGTCACCTGGATTGGTCATGGTTCCATAGGGCCGGTATCAGTGATCCAGTGATTGTTGTGCATAGCATCGCGTCGAATAGTATACGTTGAGGAATGTAACTGGTGGAATTAGTATACAGGGTAATGTCCTTTCTCGGCATTTACGCCTTTCGGAGGCAATTCCGCAATCTAGGGAAGGCATTTTAAGCAACCGGTAATAATATAACACATAGGAGGATTATGCCTCATGGAAAAGGGACGGTAGACGGTGAGGAAAGAATTATGAAGGACGACGAGCCATGGTCCATGGATTGGGTTATTTGGCCGAACAGCTGACGGAGATGGTGGAGTCTCGGATGGAGATACAGTTGCATTGTTTGATAGAATCTGTTGCAGTATGTCAATGCCATGTCGATGTCGATGGTGATTTGATAGTGCTAGTGAAAAGGGTTTAGAAGATTGTATGATCCGGGAAGCGAAGAGGGCTGATGGTCGGAGTTAGTCTGGGTGTGGGGTGGATGGGTATCACGGTCTGGACTTTTTATTGTCAGCGTGGTTACAAGGGACGGGAGACACTAACCGGGCTTAGTCGGGGTTGCAGGGTTGTTCGGGGAAGACGCTTGGTTGTAGATGGAGCATGATAAACGCCTGACAAGTCACTTTGCCGGAGTGGTTAACGGGATCGCCTGCTACCTTTGAAGGAGATAGCCAGCGGTTGGGCTTTGCCCGCGAGTGTTCGAATCGCTCAGGTGACGAATATTTTGGGCGGTGGGACTATTAATACCACGGAGGAAGGTCTTCGGGGGAAAGCCACGCGGGAAGCACGTGAGAAAGAATTGGCAGGGACGTGTGGGTATTCTGGCTGCTCTATATCCTCCGGCCAGCCCTGCACCTCTTATCGTCATCTACTTATCCTCCCCGGCCTCTGTGCGTCCCACAGCTCTTTTCTTCCTTCTCTCTGCCCATGTCCCACTCCTCTGCCCAGCACAACTCACATGCGAACATCCACCACCCTTCCATGCTCGTGAGCGACGCTGTTCTCAGGAGGCGTAGTGCCGACGTCGGCGGTCTTCATCTCGCAATGCGTGGCGAGAGCCAGGGACAGGGGTGGCTCGACAGCACAGGTTCAGTTTCGATCATCGAGTACGTGTTTCTCTGTTTCTCCATATCTCATCCTGACCCTCCGTGCTTTTGGTGCTAGGACAAAGTATGCAGAGTTGCTGACGACGATGTATCGTGAGACGTGCAGGCTGGTGGAGAGTAATGCTGCGCTAAGGTGTGTCTTCTATGGTCTCCAGGTCTGTGCTCACCTCAATTTCCCTGCGCAGTGACCCACCCGAGCTGTCGGCTGGGGATCGCGAGAGGCTGCTCAAGAGTCTTGACGCCTGGTACTTTGAGCCACTGCAAATGCCAGAAGACGAAGTCCTCGCCTGTGTCCTATTCTTTTTCCAAGTCCTCTTCCGCATCGAAGGGATGAAGGACGCCGTTAAAATCGACATGAGTCCGTCTCGTCACATCTTCTGTTCCGCATCCACCTCAATCTCACCCTTCACACAGATGTGATACCCCGCTTCGTCCTCCACATACGACAACTCTACCGCTGGCAAAACCACTACCACAACTTTGAACATGCAGTCGACGTTCTACAGGCTATACACTGCTACCTCCGCGCAGCAGGTATGGTCCCCCCCGTCTCCCTCCTTCTCACCGATGCCGACGCTCCCGGCGGTGTGGGCATGTGGAAATCGACGCGCGAACCGGACTCTGGCCCTCTTGTCACTTGCCTGACACCCCATGAGATTTTTGCTCTGTATTTAGCGGCGATAGGACACGATGTTGCGCATCCGGGGTTGAGCAACCTCTTTATGGTGAGTTACTTTTCCCCTTGTGGATTTTGAGAGGATATGGATTGGGGGCCGTTGTTCGCTTTGGGTAGACAGGGGCTGACTGATCATTTTCTTTTTTTTATTGCTTTCCCCCTGCGGAGAGTAGCAGAATGCAGAGACGCCACTTTCGCAAGTGTATGATAACCAATCGGCATTGGAGCAGATGCATAGTTATCTGTTGTTGACGACGATGAGGCATCATGGGATGGGTGTATTATTGGACGATCCGCAAACTGGTGCGTGCCTTTTCTTCGCTTCCCAGAGATAACTCAATGGGCCTTTTAGGGACTTTGTTTCGTAAGATCCTAAAGGGCTCCGTGCTTGCGACAGACATGGGAGTGCACCAAGCGTTTATGGACGAGTTTGCCAAGGTCTTGGACGGCACAAGCGAGACGTCGGACGGGATCATGCAGTGGCGGTCGACAAAATGTTTCAGACAGATATTCGTATGTCAAGTGTTGCTGAAGAACGCTGATATCAGTAATCCTGTAAGTGTCAATCTGTTTCTTCGATTAGACTTGACAACCCATCTCATGCACGCATACTTGCAGTGTCGACCGTTCCTCGTTTCAAAACAATGGGCATCTGCACTCCAACAGGAGTGGTCATGTCAATACAAATTCGAAAACTTTTTGCAACTCCAGCATAGCGTCAATCCTTCAAATGGACTTCTCGCAGAAGCGAATTCACAAGTTTATTTTACGCGAAACATCGCAAAGCCTCTAGTCGACTTGACAACGATCGCGATACCCGGTACGTCAAATTATTTCTATTGTGCCAACAATTGAATGCGTATTTTGGCTGACATGAGCTTCATTGCAGAATTACGACAGTATAGTTATCATTGTGCTGAAAACCTAAGGGAGTGGGAACAGATATTAAAAGAACTCCAGGCACCCACTCCCTCTACCACCGCTGAACATACCGAACCCACATCCACATCCGTTCCTGCATCAACGTCAACGCCAGCAACAAATCCATCATCGTCAACTCCCTCCTCTACACCCTCCTCTGTCTCCCCTACCCGCCAAAACTCAACAGTCCCTGCGACATCTGCTACTACCATCATACCCTCAACCCAGTTTGCATCTTCTCCTTCACCTACACCTATATCCACTTCTACCTCCGTATCAACATCAAGTTCGAATCCTGTCTCGCCACGAATCCTTCACCCATCTGAGAATGATTATTCCACTGCGTTTCGTCTTGCATTACCACGGACAAGGTCTGATGGTTCGAATTTGAGCCCGGGTGTCAGTGTTACACCTGGTTCTGGCGGGTCCAGTATCACTGGGGGAGTGTTGAGCGGTGGGAAGAGGCAGATGAGTTCCGGTGGCAGCACTGGAGGGGCAGGAGGAAGCGCAAGCGGGAGTACGGGTGGAAGTGGGACAACCACTAGCTGCGCCTTGTCACCTTCATTATCCAGAACCGCCACCCGCGCCGCAGTCGGAGCACTCGTACAACCGAATCGGACGTACTCGAATTCGAGTGCGGCTTCGGCTTCTTCTGCGTCGGAGGACTCTCCTTCATCCGAGGTGCGGCGATATCCGCATCCTATATCCCATTCGCTGGCGCAGTCGCATGTGGAGGATAGATCGGATTTGGATGGATATCGTTTCCCACTTGTTAATTCGTCGTCTGGAAACGTGCCTCCTGCACCACCGCCTACGGCAGATCTTACGGCCTCGCCCTCTTTTCCTGGAGTGCGGGCGCATCATTCGAATACGCCTTCTGCGGCTACGTCTTTATGCCCTTCTGATTCTACGCGATCTCAGTCTCAGGCATGTGATGCGTCGTCGTCGTCGGTGGTGGATGTCGGTGATGGGGGTTCGTCTGTCTCGGAGAATCGGACGTCTTTTTCTGGGCTTGGGGAGGACTTGGAGGTGGGTGTGGGGAAGGGAGAGGAGGAAGATGAGTATGAGGTTGATGCTCAGGCGCATCGCGCGAATTTTCATCATGCGCTTGGGCTTGGGCTGGGTGTAGGGAGTTTGAAGAAGAAGAAATCGAGTGGTGTGGTTGGGGGTGGGTCGTTGAGCTCGGGAGGGTATTTCAGTCCTCATGCGCAACATCAACATCAACCACAACAACATCAGCCACAGGTGCAGTATATGTATCCTGGCCCACTTCCTAATTTTCCGAAACACGCTCAACCTCAACCTCAACCTCAACCTCAGCAACAAAAAAGTCAGGGTGAAAATCAAAATCAGAACCAAAATAGCTCTCAAAATCAAAATCGAGATCAGAGCTCTCTGATTGGCCGGCACTATCAGCATCAGCCTAATCGCGCGTCTTGGTGTTCTGGGGAGCCGGTTCCTATTGACGTGGATCGGGAGGTGCGGACTGTGGAGGATGCGAAGGGTGCCATTGGGCGGTGGACGAGGGGGAGGTGGGGCGCTTCCGCTCTTGGCGCCGGTGTTGGCGCCGGCAGCAATGGAGATTCAAGTGGAAGCGGAAGTGGAAGTGGCGGGAGTGGGAATGGGAGTGATGGTGAGGTGAGGAGTAGAGCCGTTGCAGTGGAGGAGAGTGATTCTGAATCTGGTGATGATGGAAGAAGAGTGTTGGTGAGGGGAGTGGAACGAGATTCTGTACCCGCTGGCTTGGTCTCTGCCGCCCCTCAAGACTCTGACTCGGACGTGGCTGATCTGGATGTAGGTCCTCAGACGCCTCCTCAACAAACGGGTGTATTGGATACTGGGAATGATGAATTGAATCGTTCGGGTTCTCCTACGCCTAAAGCGAAAATTCGTCCGATTGTGGGGACGAAAACGCGCCGGGAGGCCCTGACTGAGAAGGAGCGTGAAAGGCAGCGCGAGAAGGAGAGGGAGAGGGAGGAGAGGAGGAGGAAGAGGGCGGAAGAGGAGTTGGGGCGGGAGGAGGAGAAGAGGGAGAAGCTTAGAAGGGAGTTGATTAGGCAGGAGGAAGAGGAGAAAGAGAAGATGAGGAGGGAGTTTGAGTTTTTGAATCAGGAGAGTGGTGGGAGTTCTGGAAGCGGAGGGAAGAGGAGTGCGAGATCGAGGTCGAGGTCGAAGGCGAGGAGGAAGGGGAAGGGGAAGAAGTAATTGGATGAGGTTTGATTGGACGGTTTAACGGTTTCTGGCTGCATGAGTCAAGTAAGCACGCGTTTTGCAAGATACCCATACCCCACCACCACTGTAAGGTTTTGCGTTGCTCAAGATCTATGTATACCTGCAATGTGTTTGTGACATCTTTGTATTTTCGTTCCTCCCGGTTTTTTTTTGCTTCTTGTGTTGTTGTGACGTAGTTCGAGGTGCTTTCTTCTTGATTTATTTCGTTCTTCCCCGTTTTCTCTCGTTATCTCATTTGCGAAATCCTCGAAACACCTGTAGCCTTTTATTTTGTGCTCTTGTAATACCCCCGGCCCGCCCTTCTCATATCTTTACCTTTTGATACCCGCGGTTCAGTAGCCGGTGTATGACCCTTATTCCTGACATATTCGTGTTAGGCGCTCGTTACTTTTGTTTTCGACCCTTCAACTCTTTGTATTGCCAAGCATACGTACTTGACTATGTAGCTAACGAATCTGTGTATGTATCAATCTATCTCGCTCATTCCTCAAAGGCGAATTCGCCCAGCGTGTGACTCTGAAGGCTGCTGAATTCATGTATGTCGTCAGACGGCATAGGAATAGGGCTGTCCGACTGACGTCTTCTCTTCGAAGGTGACATGGGAAGCAAGAACTCCCCGAGGAAGAAAGGAATTGTCCACGGCAAGAGTATTGGTCTATTGTTCTCTCGACATCATGCTGCGCAGATGCTGTGCCCCTCGGGCAGTGTGACGTACGCCGCACAAGCCACTCACGCACACAGGAAATTGTTCACCGCAGTTTTCCAAAATTCTTACGGGCATCGCGGCTCCTGATACGGCCCAGCATAAAATACATTCAGTATCTGCCCCTCAGCTTGAATAAAATCCCCCCAGAGGCGGGACGAATGTCTCTTTTTTGCCAAATTGTGCAGGTGTTGAACCACGTGTATGCGCGTTGATCCAGATATAGGCTGTGTTGTGCTGGGCTACTGGTAACCAGTCAGGGTCGGCCAAGACTTTTCAAGCTTTTGGGATCCGCAGTGGTTGCTACGGTCGCCTCGAGGTCATAGAGGACGGGATTCGCGAATGCCGGTTGCTAGGAAAGAGTATTTAAATGAGGCGGCCAATGCTGCAGATATCCCCCAGAACTTGAGATACCGCATTTCTTCAGTCAAACCCCCACAATAATGTCTACATCCAGCAACGCCTCCATTCGCTCATCTTCGTCCGGGTTGATCGTGAAGCTCAAAACGACATTGAAGAACTTCTTCGGGTTCTCCTCTCGCAAGTCGAAAAGGGATGCTGAGCAGGTCGCCACAGCTGGCGTTGTCGAAATCCCCGGCATGCACATGGGGCAGACTGGTGAAATCCATGGCACACATATGGAGCAAAACACTGAGCCTCAGTGGCCTTTGGCGCAAGCACCTGCACCATATACCAATCCTTGGCCCGACCAAATGGCACAAGGTACGTTACCTTTCCATCATTGATCTACTGTGGGTGCTTATCTACCAAATCTAGCAGGATCCTGGGCCCCCCAGTATAACAACGCCGTCGTTAATCCTTACCACAACCACCAAGCCGCCGTCGCCCACCCGAGTTATGACGCATTCAACAACCCGGACTACAGTGCTTTTACCATGACGCAGACCACCTACGCTACTACCCAACAATCGACAGAGGTTGGCTATATTCACAACAACTATACCGACGGGACAGCTCAGATGGGCAATAATCAGATAAACTGGAGACGAAATTATAGCGTGAGCGTTGCGGCTGGGAACAACATCAATTTCGGGGGTCGAATCTTGCAGACGTGACGGAGTTTTGGGGGTTGTTGTGCATACGCGATGGATATTCCCTGTGCATTATGGGTTCAATTGAACTCGCACTTTATGTCATCTTTTTGGGACACTTTATGTTCCCCGACTCTACGAAACAAGAGGGGGGTGTCGTAACTTATTGGTTTGGCCCATTCACTCGCTTGAGGACCTTACTCCGCGGGAATGGTCCAGCCTAGACGGTCTGGACCTTTCATGATGGTCTCGGCCCTCCGCGACGTTGTTGTGTTGATTCTCGTTGGACTATCTTGTCTGTTTCTTGACTAGTTCCCTTACCCTTCTTGGCATGACTTCCTTAGTTTCTCGGCGTTCCGTAACTCTTTTTGTATTTTCCTGTTGTATCTTCTGTCATGCATACTCTGGACAATGTCATACACGTGTATCGCAGCCAAGTCACTTGGTGACTGCGCAAACTTTCGGTATGATGAACATGAACATCGTTCTACTGTGTGGCTTTCGCAAACACGTGTTTGCCACGATGCACACTGGAGTCGGAGACTTGGTACACTGCGCCGCCACGATATGGTTGCACCACGCAAGCTTATGTATACCCTGTATATAGAGACAGAGGGGACAGCAGATAGGCAATATTATGACCCAAACTCCAAATGACCATAAGGGGGCTATTACAAGCGTCTGTTGGCAACCCCGTCCCCAGACCCCGGCCTTATGTCATTAATCTTGGAGGGATAAAGACCTGCGATTTACCTGATTTTAGAGGTACCAAGCTTCAAGTCGATACTAGAGCCTCTGCACTCAGAGTGGTCGGATCAACGGCATTGCACCTCCGGGCCGATAGTGGCGGTCATAATCGCCTTGCTTGAACGCGGAAGTCACAAGCACACACTTCTCACCACGATGGGGTCCGAGGGCCCCTTGCTCATTAACAACCAGTTCCACCCGCAAGTTTTCCTCGGTGTCATTAACGGCATTATTTTATCTCCCAAGGTTCCCGACGACTCCGACCAGCTTTGACGTGAGGGCTATTCAATTTGTGTACATGTCCAACGAGGAGGAGCTTGACAGATGCTCGGCTATGCACCTCCCGTCTTCTCTTGCCGTCTTGCAGTGCGTAAAGGGCGTGCATGAGCACACAGCCATGGGGGCGGTGTCACAGCATACTTTCCCAGGACGCCGTGTCTAGAGAGAAGGTCAGTACCCGAAACGGAGTTGTCCACTGGGCTTCTCCAGATTTTTCATTGCCTTCATGGCTCCTAGTGCAGCGACACTGATATAAAATACATCTAGGACCTGCCTCTGAACATGAAGAAAGTGCCCCAGAGACAGAAACTGCATTTTATTTATTTGTTCTGTCAACTTGTGAAGTTGTTGGGGACGTCCGTTCGGACGTTGTCTGGTCGGGTTTGGGTCATGACATCCTCGGTACCCGAGCCCGCAGTAATCCCGATTGAGGAAAAGTTCATAAAACGACCATCCCATGGCTATGATAAAGCTCACTGGCGTTGGGCAGGTATCTCCTTTATCCCCTTATCCCCCACTAAACTCGCAAGACAATGTCGTCCTCGTCGTCCCTTTCATCCGGCTCTTCGTTATCTCAACGTACTACGAGATTCATACGCAAGCTAAAGAATGTCTCCAAGCTCTTCTCTAGAAAATCTAAAAAACACACAAAAGAAACCGCCCCCACCCCCGCCTCTGAAGTCCGCGATCTGCATGCGGGACAGGCCATTGGGTGGTCACAGTGGCCCCAGACTCATCCTCGAGCATATGGCGGCGATGGTTCTTGGGTCCAGATGTCACAAAGTGCGATTATCTCTTCACCATTGACCCTTCAGGACTCAACAGACGTAGCTCTGCCGCCGGACCCATCAAACTACTTGACTCATCAACCTGGTAATAGCGCCGCTGGCGCTTATTACCACAACGAGCCTGAATCTTTTGCCTCTTTTAATCACTCTGGTAGAACCGACAACTCGAGCTATACCCTTACGCAAGTCACTTCTGCCGTCACTCACCAGTCAGCCGATGCTGGCTTCGTTCATCGCAGCTACACTTGCGGGAAGGCTCAAATGGGTGGCAATGAGGTAAACTGGACACAGAATGGCGGCGTATCTATTGCGCCTGGAAATAATGTGAATTTGGGTTAAGGAATCTGGACGACTAGGGTTGATGAAACAATCATCGTACTGGATGATCTTGGTATGTATTATATATGACATGATTGGGACTTCTGGTTTATGGCATTTTTCGGGATTTTACACACTTCATCTATACCATCTACACTATGAACTTTGTATGTGACGGCGGAGAGCGAGGTGGTATGTCGCTATATGGTTATGGCGGCCTCTTGTCGCGACTCGGGAATCGTCTATGTAGTATGATACTGTACAGCCTGAGTTCGGTGGAATTGTGATCAGAACATAAACACTGCTGCTTTGAGCTATCGGTCATGAATGCTGAAGTCTTAAAAAGAAAATGAAGGCCCGAGTCCGGATTCGAGTTCAGAAAAAAAAAGCGAACACGTACCACCTCAAGGAGACCTCGTGTCAAAGAAATAACCATACCACAGCTGTTGCACCCACGTGCTGCAGATCGCACGTGCGAACCCTTTGGGATGTCCACCAACGTACAAACGCTTTAATAAGCGGCATGGGTTGGGAGTTGGGAGTTGTCTCGTTGCTGGAATTGGAGGGTTAGGATTGGAATTTGGAATAGATGCTGGTGGGGGCTGTCATTGTTTCTGGGCATGGGATTATGGCTTCCCGCCTTTGGATTTATCTTATTCTGCTATCTGTACTTTTACTGCCGCCTATGACTTTCTACTGCCGCCCACAACCTCAACTAGAAGTCTCCACTGACCTTTTACGTAGACACACACCTGCCAAGCCCGTGGCATGATGACCCAGACTGTGTCTTCTAGTTTGCTTGTAGCGGTATAGACATATAGAGGTCAACAACAACAACCAAGCGAACACGTGAAGATGGCACAGTCCAGGTATGACGGCATTGATGGGTCTGTTACCACTAGTATCGTCCAAGAGATGGCTAGGCCCTCAGCGAACAAAATACCCCATGAGCCCTAGTTACATACCAATTGTATAGGCTCCGCGTCGATAGCTCTAGTCTTTTGTGAATTCTCTCGGCCCTAGGCTGTGTTTCATCCAACTTCGCATCAGCTATCTGCAACTTACTGGCCCTATACTAAGCGGCTACGTTCGGTTTCACAAACAAATAAGCAGAGTCCTTTTCATGCGATGTTAACGCTGAAGACCCAACAGGCAATGAATACTGGATAAGCATTTGAACTCTTGTGGTTTGTGCACGAGCAGTATGCAGCTATTTGCGTGCCTGTGACAAAGCCTTTGTCAAAATACGTGGATCAACGAGTTGATGATCGACTGAATTTCACTGAATTTCATGTTCATAACTGCGTCCAGCATTCCACCTTTCATCTCACAACAAACATCAACCAACCTCTTCCGAACTCTTCTGGTGTTGTTCAGTGTCGTTTATACTTGCAGTACAACCGCTCATGAATATATTGGTGTTTTTGTAACACAGCTAGTATCAAGTGAGTGAGTCTCAAAACAAGATTATAAACCGCGGCCATTTAATAATTTCGTAGCCATGGTTTTCTCCCCGTGCCAAGAGAAGATTGGCCTCCTTAATGCAACGATTTAGAAAGTGGATGACGAAAGAGCCGGCCACCGGCGAAAACTTAATGACTTGAGGGTGGTGACGCGGGCTCTAGCTCCAGAAATCCTATCCATCATTTTCGAATGCTATACTCGCACAAACTTATACTTGGAGCGGTGTGTCCCCACTGGCGCAGGGTAGCTTGGGCAACACCAGCCCTATGGACGGCATTCACCATAACCTTCGTGCGGACACACTCCTCACCGGTATCTCGACCCATTGCAACTATTCTTCGATAACGTGCAAGGTCTTGGCCTAGCTCTACACTTGAAGCTTAATACTAGTGAGATCTTACACTTTTAGGGGCGCACCTCAACAGATGAGTTCCTTGAATTGATCTTCCGGGCCAACCCGGAGGAGTTACGGGCCCTCACAGTGCCTGACTACTGGTGAAAGGTCATATGCGGTTGTATACTCCATGGGCCACCAAATTTCCGTACACTGAAAATTAACCCATTCCATCAGGTCAGTGGAACACGGCCAAAAGAACTTTCATTTCCTCCCTTAAAGCAACTCCCTTGTGATACTTTTGACGAAGTACAACAATTTCCCTTGGAGCAGTTGACCCACCTCGAGCTTGTTGGTGCTTACTTGACGGCAGGCCAACGCCTTAGCCCGTTTCTTCAATTACCCAACCTCGAGTCGTTCTCATCCTTGATTCCAGGTTTTGAAATGGTTGTCTCCGACAAGAAAAAGCGAAACAGTGAATGATTTTACGCAATCATCCTTCTCTCACTTGCCGCACCCGGAATCCTTCTATAGTCACCGTGTGTAAAAGCATCTCGGGTACATTTAGACGAGATAGCACATCGCCCGTTGAGGATCTTACTAGCACGCCTCTGGGTGCTTCATCTCAACACGTGCGGTCCGGGGAGGCGCCCAGAACTAGCCAGTGTACTTCGCCAGCTTAAATTCTCCGATGATCCCGGAGGGCGGGACCTCCTTGCTTGGTTAACGGAGTTGGAGATTTCAATCGAAAACCCAGAAACACTGTTTCGTCTTCTTGATGATTATGAAGCGTAGATGGGCGGTCACCGTACCCCTGACTTCCTCGTTGAAATACTTTCTTCAAGGCCAAAGGGATCCCCAAGGAAATGGGAGACATGCGCTAAATTGAAGCGCTTGCGTTTCAATATCTTGGAGCAGAGTGGACAGAGTGGACAAGTACTGCTCGATGATGGGGGTAAATGGGGGAGGCTTCTCGGGTGGGCGCCTGTTGAGGGTCTGCAGTTCGAAGTGAAGACGTTGGGGGGAGAAGTTTATTCTTGGTGGCAGCGACGGAACTTCACATAAGACTTTGGAACCGTCCTATTATATACATAAATATTATCCTTCCGAAGGGCTTAGTTACCTAGCCTAGTCTATTCTTCACCGCGTTTTAATTTTCATGTAGCGGTATAAAAATACATCATCATCATCATTACCATCAATTCTAACCTCGTTTCGCTCTTTGGGTCAGCCGACTGGTCAATCAAGATTACATAATCTGACTAGTCGAGCAGAACATCATCGTTTGAACAACAACAATGACTGAGATGTTCTCAAGTGTGTTGCAGCCCTCGTCTATCTCAATCTTCTCGTCGACTGGTTCTGAGCCACTCCAACTATGGGGAGTCAAAATAGATAGTTCTTCCGGGTCCTGTATAGACTTGCTTCACGACGGCACTTCCAAATTGCCATATTCCAAACCTAGCACGTCTCTTGTATCGCCTCCTCCGCTTGTGGAACTTGGAGGTGCTGAACGGGATCCCGAAAGCGACAGCGGAGATTTAGGATATGATCTTGATCAAACTGTCCTTCATATACAATCTCCGAGACTACCGTCAACCTATATACAGTGCCCTCCCGACAAGGTTCCAGCACTTGGACTCAGACACCCCTGGATGCATCTGCACGTGCGAAATATGGGCAGAGAGTGGGGTTTCGAAGTAGGGTTGGTTGACCATGCTGGTCGAACCGGAATCCTTAGGATGTCAACGTTCCAGGTACATTAACCCCCCTTTTACTTCAGCTATCTCTAAATCTCGTTCCTTTCAATAGAAACAGCCGAGCTTAAAACTCAGCCGTGGCGAGCGAAGCACTTTCCCCCTCCTTCATCTGCCTTTATCATTTCCTTCTCGATCGTCACGGCCACTGACCGCGTGGACTACGATTAACGTTCATCTCCCAACGTTCATTCCTTACTTTTCACATTCAAACCTTCTCACTGTGGACAGACAGGGGGGTCAAGAGAGTCACGCATCTCAGTCATGGGATACTATCACTCTTCCTGCCGTCCCCTCTGGTTCTTACTCGCATGTTTCATTTGTTCGGGTTTACGCTACCTGTCGTCTGCGGAGAATTTGGTTCGATGAGCATGGGCCCGACCAAACAGTTCCATGGGAGTTTGAACTGTACTCCGCGGATTGAGATACGAACACCTTTACCCCAGCGATGTGAGCTCTCTTCGATCAAAGCTGCGTATTCTGAATAATAATAGACGTGTTAGATCCATGATCTCTCGGACATGAACGTGGCTACGCTTCTATGAACCTCTGGGCGACACATCTTTATAGCATTCTAGGGGTATTCCTTCGGTTAATTATTGCTTCCGATCGGCCCAGCAACTCCCGTGCCTGTGAATTATGGCGAGTACCAACGCCCTGGCCATACCTTTGCGCAAACCGCCTTTATCGGCCCTCGCCAATCTCCGGAACTTGATACCCCACTACTGCCCAAGCAGGCGACAGATAGACGATAAGGGTGCAGATCCCACACTGTATTGATTGCACATGGGGATACTTTGGCGGTCGGGGATCGGATGAGGCAAGGTGGGGTTGTAAAGGTTCAGGAACGACATTCCCGTTTGTGGCTTTACGCAGGCGTTCATGTCTAGGAGTTGTAGCTTATGATATCTTCAGAGTTTGTGTGTTACGTTTACACCGCGAATATGCGTACGCCTGGTATATACTCATGAAGAAGGTAGCGGACAGTATGATACACAATATCCCGCTGGATGTACTTAGTACCCGTAAGTAATACCCATGACGTCAGATCATGAATTTCTTCGTGAGGCTCCGTGAATCCCTTCTCGCTACACCTGGGCAAGGCCACAACATGCCAACATGCTTCAATGCTTCAATGCCCCAATGCTTCGTGCTTCATCCATGGCACGTACAAAAGTCTTTCCAATTTGCGACAACAGTTATTCGTCGACCACCCTCTAAATACTAGTGAAAACCTCGACTTTCGATTTAGCATGTATGGAATTAGGAGTTGGGCGTGCGAGAGGTGAGGTCATCCAAACAACCATGACGATGTCATGATAATGCAAATACTGGCCCGGAGCCGGCATTCCTCTGTTAAAGAGTAAAACTTTGCAGTGCACGTGATATTGCTCAGGGGCATTAAGTCGACAGGAATACAGGATAGTACTCAAAGCCGCCAACGACTAATGCCCGGAGTAGGGATGTTGTGACGGAGCCACGAATGGAAATCGATGAATAAAAAAACACCCGAAATACAACCCTGAAAACGACGTGAAATTGGTTCAAACTACAACCTCATCGACCTTGGAACGATTTATACAGAAGCCCTAGTGGAAAACAATTAGATTTTCAGAAAGCACAGACGAGAATAAATCATGAACGCACAGGTACAACCCACTCCTTGCATCCACAACATACACCCGCCCAATCATAATTCCCAAGCTTCGCACCACATTTCTTGTTGGGACAGGTGATCTTGCCAGATAAGTTACCATCCTCTAAGAACGGTTCCATCCACTTCATCTAGGAATCACGGTGAACTTCAATAGTCGGAAACAGAGATAATGCGGCGTACGGGTTCGACAAAGTACCCAGAACACTTCGGATTCACAATAATCGGAGGGCTGACGATAGACGGTTTGGGTTGCGCTCCGGTGGGGCTAGCCACAGCCGATGATGGAACAGAGGCAGAACCGAAGGAGGGGGAGCGTAGGGCTGCTAGTTTAGGATTTGCGTATAGCTGAGCAGCGAGGTTGGCAGGACTGATGAGGTGGGTGGTCATGGGTTCCTGGCTTGCAGTGGCCTGTGTAGTCGGCGGTGGGGGTACCGTTCCTCCTCCCGTTCCACCAACCCCTTCGGTATCAGGCGCAGAAGTCGGGGCGGCTTCTTTATTGGACTCGGAGGCAGGCGTCATGACGGCAGCAGACAGGCGCCGTCCCAACAACTGTGCAGCTTGGGCGTGGATGTGTGGTGGAAGTCCTTCCTCTACCTCTATCTCATCGTCATCATCTTCCACAGCCGATGTCATGGCCAACGAAGAGTCCATTAACCCACGAGAGACAGATCTGAAATTGCTCAACCTCTCTGCGCTTGAATTCTTCCCCGCTGCTGGTGTCATCCCTAGCATGGACCCGGGTTCCTCGGCGATGCTTGCTTTGGTCGCTCCCGCCGAATCAATGGTTGACATTGTCAAGATATCACTTAGCCCGCTATTGCCGAACGATAACCTCGATTTCGATGGTCTCCTCTGTCCAATTTGTCCGAACGACGATCGCTGCACCTCCGAAGGTCTCCTTGACGCAGCGGGTGTCATAGAAGCAGGCGTCGCGGGTCCTAGTTGGCCATGATCGAGCATATGTTCGCGCGTAGCGAGCTCTTGACGACACATTTTACACCGGATCCGTCGTCTGGGCACCGGTGATGGCGTAGATGGATTCGATTCGGATGCCGGCGTGAGTGGATAGTTCGCGAGCATATCGAATTGAGATATCGTTCCGTCGCCGTCTGCGGAAGAAAGAGAGAGATTTTGAAAGAGAGGAGCCAAGGCCAATCGAAATCATGGTTGAATCGGTGATGGTCAATTTTAGGAAGCCGATAAGATAATAGAGCAGACGCACTCATAACCTCATCAACGGTCCGTCCAAGGTAGTACCGCCTGATGTCTTTCTCCTTCTTCGAGATCTTGAAGTGCGCTTTATGGAAGACTTCGAGTTGCTGCAGAAAGTTGGGGTTCGGGCTGGCGTAAGCGCGTGAGTCAGAGGCGCGTGAGTCATCGCCCAAAGTACGGACTCAATGTATGGGCGAGCTTTGCGTATAAGCTCGAGGGCTCCTTCTGGGTCAAGATTCTTGTTGTGCATCAGATATGCAGCGACAATGGTCGCACTGCGGCCTACATTCGTCAGAGTCTCAACTCAAAATCAAGATGATGCTGGCACTCACTGACGCCCGCTTGACAATGCACAAGCACACCCCGTCCTTTGTCCAACTCTGCTTGGATGAAGTGTATTGAAGGCAACAAGTGGCTCAAGATGTCCGCATCTTCCGTGTCGTCAATCAGTATCTGATGTCGAATGAACGTCTTTAGGAGAGGGGAGTCCAGGATAAACCACCGGTGACATCAGGAACAAGTTGAGCAGGGTTGTCTGATCCGAACAGCGTACGCACCTCATGAACCGTAATCCGCCCACGCATAGCAGAAAGAATACTGAAAATATTATTCGACTTCAGCTTCTCGACGTTCATAGCGCTGGGGAGGTCGCCAATCCAGAGTCCTGGGATCACTTCGTTCATCATGACGATGGTCGTGGTGGTGGATATGGTCAGAAGTTGGACAGGGGGTACTTATATAGGTTATCCAAGTGTTAGGGCAGTGTTTGTAGCGACGGTCACCTTTCCTCGGATGGTGGAGGTGGAGTTCTACTCCAATATTAAAACACCAATCGTCATTCAGCGCTCAGCCATTTACCACCAAGTTTCCGGGTTTGTAATATGATCCGCCCCGGAAGTAAGTATACATACACATTTCAGCACACTACGATACAAGCACAGAAATAAAATTCAAAACTCCCGCGAGGACACCACTCAGGTATATCCCAGATAACTGATTATCTATGAGCCCTTGGCCATGCTATAAAAAACCGTTGAGGTCAGCAACGATCCCACTCCATGGTAATACGGTCACGAGACCACGTACCGCTGCAGTCCAGCAGTGTCACCGTTGAAGAGATCCTGGTCACCAGGGCCATTGGAACCAGAATTGGCGAACTGCCAGAAGGTGGTGTAACTACACGGAGAGAAGCCGAAATCAGAACGATCATCCTTTGATAACAGGCAATATGAAAGACGGTGCTCACGCGTAACCAGCGGGAAGCTCGCCGATGGCGGAAGCGTAATGAGCGATCCAGAGAGGATTATTGTTCTGGAAGCCACTGGCGTTACCGGTGCAAGTCTTCCACCAGTCGGTAGTGGTATAGATGACGGGGTAGCGTCCAGTCTTTGTATGGTAAGTGTTGGAGAAATCCGTGATCCAGGCAACCATGGAAGATGCGCTCAAGCCGTAGCAAGTGGCACCGTAGGGGTTGTCTATTCCGAATGATTAAGTATTATAAACTATTTTGCAGAGCAGAAATACATACATTCGATATCGAGGGCACCAGGAAGGGTGATACCGTCAGCGCTCCAGCCACCACCGTTAGCCAAGAAGTAATTGGCCTGGGTAGCACCGGAAGAAACATCGGGACGGGCGAAGTGATAAGATCCACGGATCAAACCAGCGTTAGTTGCGCCACTGTAAATCCATTCAGAACCTTCCAGTTGATATACAAAATTTCACGCATACATATATTGAGAGTTGAAAGAGGGACTCTTGTAGCCTGAGAGATCGGTGATATTTAGCTTCAGGGTAATTCATTTTGAGTGGGGAGATGGATACGTACCAGTACCCTCAGTAGCCTTGATGTAGGCGAATTGGACGCCGTTGGCCTTGACAGCGCCCCAGTTGACAGTTCCCTGCCAGTTAGAAACGTCGATACCCTGGGGGGAGGCAGAGACGATAGCGGGGAGAGCGAGAGCGAGAGCAGCTAACCACTTCATTGTGTTTGAGTTGGATTGAACAGGAGGGTTTGTTAGTTCTTCCTTCAACTCCTCCACTCTTTTATACCCTCAGTATGATCCACTCTGAACAATGCAGAACATGCGCCAGAAGATTTGGATAATCATCTAAGTGGCAGGTGCGCACTTGCGCCGCGATGTGGCCATCCACGCTACGTCGCGCTAAGCGAGCGAGGGCGCTAACTGCGATTCCCATGATCACGCCCAAGATTTTCGAGGATGATGCACAAAACTTTTCATCGCAAAAGCATAAGCATTTGTCGCACATTGGCCAGAGGCGCACATTTCCAGAGAAGCATATTGCCACCGGCATGCTTAGTTCGAGAAACACACGTTCCTCGAAATGAGACCGAAAGTCGAACTAAAGGAATATGATAATCATCGAACCTTCATCCTGCCGCTGTCCATAAGTGATGGACATTCTATGACAGCCATATGGGAGGTGAGGCTGACCTATGTTCTGAGCTCGGTGATGGATTGGTAAACGATGGCCCACATCTTCTAGAAGTGAATTGCCCGTATCCGCGCAAGAATTAGATTCCCACTCGCCATCAGACGCTGTCAGATGAAGTCGTAGAAGTTATGGGCCACCAGTCCACGCGGTTTGAAGGAAAGATATCACGTCGGGGCTTCCAGATATACCAACGTGGGCAGAGTCCGCTCGCAAGCTAATGTGAAGACTCCAAGGTTTTGCGAATCATCCGCTTCTGGCTATGGCCTTACGGAGAGGGCGTAAGGACAGTCATGACAGGGTACGTCAAAATTGTGGACGCTAGACCATCACCAAGAAGAGGCGTAGCCCCTGTAATGGCCTTGGCTGAAAGGAAGGCCAAGAGGACAAAAACGGAAGGCCGGAGACAAATTCAATCACTAAGGGTCCTGTTGACCCTCGGGGATGTCTCCACATTTTCGGCTTCTAGGAAGGCCATAAGGGTCTACCCAGGTCTCCGTCTTCGCACCTTGCCTTGTCTGTGATCCGATGCTAAGCCACAGGAACCACCAGCAACATAAGGCAACATGTGGCCTCGTCACCCAGATGACATTCAAAGGCCGCCCATAGATTGTCAGGACAGACGAAGCGGTATTTCGCGTAGTGAAAACAGTCAAACGAAGCACTAGACCCACATGATACTTGAGAGAGGAACAAAGTGGCTGTGTCACACCCGTGTCACATCACTAATGTCGTCGAAATATCCCCGGACATTTAGAATTACCATCTTTCGATGCATTCAGAATATAAGCAAACGCCCAGTAATACAGGGGCCACAGAGGCCCCAAATGTTGCAGCAGTGAATGGCATAATTGGAACCTTGAAGAAAGCTTGAAGGCAGAACAAGGAAAGCACAGAATCTGGGTGATTTTCAAGTCACTATAACCTCGGGTCCCAAAGTAGTCACTCGACGCCAGTTCTTAGGTTGGTGCTCAGGGTTAATTCTGCGCTGCATTCATTGGGTATATCTCTACCGGCACTTTATATATAATTGATTTATGAGCCCTTGGCCAAGCTAAAGTGACACATCAGTCGCCAGCCTCAACAATATATAAAAGAAGTACTCACCGAGCGAGACCAGCTGAGTCACCGTTGAAGAGATCCTGGTCGCCGGGACCATTCGAACCGGAATCAGCGAATTGCCAGAAGGTAGTGTAACTAACAGGTACAACATTCACAATCAGCGGTCAGGTTTTCAAGGAACGAAGCTAAACGACCCACGAATAACCAGCAGGCAGCGTGCCAATGCTCGAAGAGTAACGAGCGATCCAGAGAGGGTTGTTGTTCTGGAAGCCACTGGCGTTACCAGTACAAGTAGTCCACCAGTCAGTGGTGGTGTAGATGACAGGGTAACGCCCAGTCTTTGTATGGTAAGTGTTGGAGAAATCCGTGATCCAGGCGACCATAGCAGACGCGCTCAAACCGTAGCAAGTGGCACCATAGGGGTTGTCTACACGATATCAATAAGCGTAAGGCTGGATTTCAACCTGGAATTACGTACACTCAATATCGAGAGCGCCAGGGAGGGTAATGCCATCAGCACTCCAGCCACCACCGTTAGCAGCGAAATAGGTGGCCTGGGTAGCGCCAGAAGAAACATCGGGAAGAGCGAAATGGTAAGATCCACGGATCAAACCAGCGCTAGTTGCACCACTGTATATCCATTCAGGACCTTCCGGTTGATAGGAAAAATTTCATGCATACGTGTACTGAGAGCTGAATGAAGGGTTCTTGTAGCCTGCGCAAGGTAGTGATTATAAGATTTCGCGGGAAGTTTAGGGTCCGAAGATTCATACGCACTGGTACCCTCGGTGGCCTTAATGTAGGCAAACTCAACACCGTTGGCCTTGACAGTGCTCCAGTTGACATCGCTCTGGTAGTTGGAGACATCGATACCCTGGGGTGATCCAAGTACCACAGGGAGCGCGAGAGCGAGAGCGGCCAACCACTTCATGGCGAAAGTATTAGTCTAGTAAGGCCAAACCGCTTGTTCGTGAAGAACTCTTGTATTGTTGGCCCTTTTATATTATTTAAGCCTCCGCAAAGAGATATATATCCTTAGAGCAGAAACACTCGTACCTATGGCTCCGCCATTTAGCGAGAGAAGCAGTTCTATCACCCTCATGGTCCAAAATGTCATGCGCCAATGGTGAGCCACAAAGGGGGACACGCGACGTGCCTTGCACACCGCCACCCAGACCGACGGAGCACACGTTCAGAAGAAGGATAGTGATAACGATCGTGCTTGAGGCTATTGCTTCGTGTCATCTAGAGCGCGTTGCTAGCTATTGTTGCCACCTGAGTCTTGCCTCGCCATGTGGCTCAGCGCTTGGAATGAGGCTTCTCAGTATTGATGTGATGAATCCACATTCGTGTTCTTCACTAACGTCAGTCTAGTCGTCATCAAGAGGAGGTAACCGCACCCATTTTTACAGTCCAGTATTCAAGGAAGGGCGCGAGCAAGCATTGTACCACGCGAACGGTGGGGTTTGGAACTAGCAAAGGTACACGTATGGTCTGACGGGCAGCTTACCGATGAGGAAGTTAGGAATGTCTCTATCTATCGGGAATATCCGAATGTTACATACTGTGGAGTGGTGCGGGAGGCCGGAACTGAATCGGTTGGTTCATAAGATGGAAGCAAAGGTCAGAAATACGTAACCAATAATCAGCTTTGGTATGTATACAGCCCAAAGGTTGGAACAGAGAGAACAGCATCAAGCAAGAGGTAAGCCAGACTCAAGTCAAGTCAAACCACAACAAAAATAGCTTCAGGATACACTTGAGCTACACGCCCGCCACCCTCATCCTGGAGAGAATCCCGAGTCCTTCCTGGGCCCAGGTAGTGGTATTGAGCGACACTCGCAGGCCTAGCAACGCTCGTCTTGATACGCGATCAACACCGTTTCAAGCTCCCGACAACTGTGCCAAAAGCCGCGAGTAGTTTTTGGGGTCTTTGTACACGGAACGTTGCCGATCAGCCCATATGGCCCCACTAGTAGTGAAGGGTAAGATTTGTACCAAAATCCGTTATTTAGCCGAGGGACATCAGATTTCGCATATGGTGCACGTTGCTGCACATAGGTGCGCCATAATGCGAAGGAGCAAACGCCGAAGGTGCGATGACAACTGCCAGTTTGGCGATAGTCAAGTGATAAGAGTGTTCACAAGGGTTCGTTGCGTTCATGCTGATCTATGATAATGGTCGAAAGAACCAAACGAATCAAAGGAATTTGACTTAAAACGGAGCTTGATTTTCAATGTCCCCGCTACTGCATCCCCGAACTTGGGGTTCGTTAAAAGGAAAATGAGAATTGGTCTGCTCGGACGATGGCCAAGAATATTTAAGCATCCCGCCGTCACGTGGCCAAAGGCCAGCGCTTAGCGTGAATGTTTCCTATCTGACGCCTTAGCTTAGTTGGCACTTTGTGGATGTAGTTTGGCTATTCTTATTTGTTGTACGCCAGGCCCACGGAGGGAGGCCCGATTCTATCCCTACACATTTTACGATGTTTATCCATCTCTAGTGTGATGAGGATAGGAAAATTAGCACTGATATTTAGGTTTGGTGGCTAATGTCTATCGTAGCTGCCATTTATGGGCGCTGGTGTCGTACATCAGAGTCACTCGGTCACTAAGGAGTCCAGCACTGTCCAACTGACTTGGTTATCGAAAAAGTAATTGTACTAAAGGAACTAAAAAAAGCCTACCAACTGATATTATGTGCGAGAATTCCACGCAGAACTCTCGGCGACCAGCCAGCGTCCAGTTTTCTTGATTCGCGAATGACTCTTCAGGTGAGTTAGGTTAGTTCTGGGTCTGTCTCTCTGGATTCTGGAACTATCATTCTAATTTGACTTGAGGTTTGCGATTATTTAGTGTGACAAGCCCGAGTCTCCCCACCGGCACTAGATACTTACCACATTTCCATGGCAGTTTATCAGTCTTCGATGAATATAGCAGCCGCCTCTTCCGTATTTAGCGGCATTTCGAAGCAAGTGAAGAGCTCCATAGACAGGCGGTATTCTGTGTCACCCGTCCGTCTTCATTGGAGACCTGATCCGTCGAAATTTGAAAGTTTGTGAATCAGGTGGCTACCGGGGAAAATGACAACCCAAATTCTACCGAGATTGAGCAGTACTAACAATTGTCTAGGTTCAGATCGAAGAGTTCAATAACTACGACTTGTAGCAATAAAAATAATGAATTTAGAGTACCTAAAACTTGTGCTTATTCTGTTATCATCAAGAACATCAACAACTCCATGGCACTCCACTATTGATTAAACAAGAAGTTCAGCATCTTGGAGCCCGGTGCGAATACAGCTCCGTGCTGTGCCTCCAGCCACCCACACAGCTAATTATAACTATGCCTCTCAAATACTTACGTGCAGTCCAACATTTTCCCTGGAACCATACCACATACGTCCCTCCATCTAGCTCAAAGACTATGAGCGTCAATCTTGACAAGTTAGACTCGGTGCTGGATACTTTCCTGCCATTGACAATTGGGAATGTCATTGGGGCCCTACTTGTTGGGGCGTGCCTCACTCTCGGCACTATCTGCCTTGGCTTTCTATCGTCGGAAACCGCGGGGCCTCCAAAGCAGCGTCACTCGCTACAATTGTATATTGTGGTGCTCGTAATTGCTGTCATCGCCTTCTATCTTTCCGAATTCCTCCTTACCAATGGCCTTCCCATATTTCATCCCCATACAAAGGACAATTATAATGATATCCTGGCCAACAGGGTGGATGTAGCGGCAAGTATATTCCAGCTCATCGTCATATGTATGACTGATGGACTTCTGGTGAGCATTCCTTGCAATGGGAGATTATGATTAGTCTAACAAACCTTAAACTTGAAAGGTATGGCGATGCTACATGGTCCATCGAGCGTTAATGGGACCCGGATGCTACCCATCATTCTGGGGTAGGATATCTTGGGCCGTTCCTGCAGGCCTGTGGGTCCTGAGTTTTGGTACGAGTGACGACATTCAAACTCACATAATTAAAATGGACTAATCGAGGGTATCTCCAGTCATAGGAATTACGACGTGTGTGATAAGAGTAGGAAAACTAGCAGACTCCCTCTTGGGTGTATTGTTCATGTCAAATGCGCTGACAAACCTTTATGGAACTATCTTCATTACGATTCGTTTGTTGCGGCATAGGCGGGTGGCAAGGATTTGCCTCGGAGATAGGGCACCAATAGCCAGATACCACAGCCTCGTGGCTATACTGCTAGAGTCTGCTGCGATTAATGTACCGATTGCAATCTGTGCAGCTGTCAAGAACGTTGCAATTACTTCAACGGCTTCGATTATCATAATAATGATGGCCATTCCAAGTCAGGTAAGTTGTGCCGGTGGGAACGCTATTACCTAGCAGATAACTGCGACAACTTGAGGCTGAAGATGTATCACTGCAGGCATTCGCCACCCTCTTGATCATACATCAGGTTTCCAGAGGCAGAGCTGTTGGCCAACAAAAGCAGGAAGAGGTGGCATCTTCATCAGAGAGACAGTCGCATAACGACCCTGAGAGTAGAAGGGGTTGACCACTTGAAGAATAATTCCAACGGAATGAGCATGCAAACTACGTACTACTATATGTTTATGATTGAAGATATGTAGATTATGCACACACCCACCTGTCCTGTTTGCTTAACAAGTTGGGCATTCCGAAGGCGATAAGACTTATACTATAATGTGTGGTATGTTCTACTGGCCAGGGACGCACGTGTCCATTGAAATATCTGAAATATTTGGTTGTTAGATATGCCAATGGTTATTATATGATCCCCCAGCAGTCGCCTGCATAAAAAATTGAGGGCTAAAGATCCAAAATTTATTAAAACAATACACTGAATACCGGCCGACGATACACATCAATATTGAATCAGGAATGAAGTTAGCAAAGTTATCCAACTGACCTACCTATATATTGCGAGATGACCGTGGTTAAAAAAACTCGAGAAAGTTGACGGACTACAATTTCCGTGAAAACGGGACTTAGAACCAGTACGTGTTATTATATCGCCATTCATGTCAACTAGACTATATGATGCCCCAATACTAGATCCGCAGATCACCCTGATATTTCCCGCCCAGTATTTCTAAATATAACCATAGGACTATTCATATATTATTCGTCCTCAACACACTGTTAGCGTTTATTTTAATTACTATTCGCTTGATCCGGCATAGGTGGATGACAAGCCATCATTATGGGGATGGGGCCCCGGGGGCAAGATATCACAACACTGGGGGTATAATGTAGAGACCGCCAGTCTGCTACCTAGAGAAATGGACGCCGACCAGCGTCTCCGAGGCCCTAACAAATCCGCCTCTCTGTCGATGTCTCGTGTGCTGCAAAATGGCTTATTGTGTTCATTTCTTTTCAAATTACTCACTAGTCACGACCTTTGGACGTTCGTTTCAGACTCTTTCCGATAAAATGTGCTTCTAGATTATAGTCCACCGAGCCAGGCAACAATTCTCTTTTTCACGTATCCTTTTGGACTGTAAATACGACGATACATAGGTGCTAGTAAAACATATGAAGTGAATCAATCCCCCAGTTTGAACTCACTACTCTTGATCAATTTCAGTCGTTCTCTCTCTCTCTTTCAGTCTCTCCCTCTCCTCTTTCTGGACGTCGCCTTCGGTCTTGAAGCATCAACAGTCGTCGGATGCGATCGTGTTCGCAAGCCTTCATATCTCCCTTTTCGTTGTAGCCCGGTCATTGGTACTACAATAATCTTGAAGTAAGTCGCAATCAGTGTCCCGGTTGCAATCTGTGTAGCCACCGGGAACCTGTCTGTGGGTAACTTTTCCCTGCAGGAAATTGTGTTTCTGATTGCCATCCCAAGCCAGGTACGTCGCCACTTCCGGCATCTAGTACCTAAGTAACGAGCTGATCATGTCCTATTGGCAAGTATTTGCAACCATCCAAGTCGTCCATCAGGTAGCCAGAGGCAGAAGTAGGAAGATGCAGTACTGGGGAGGTCCGACAATGATCTTGCGAATAGGGGGATAAAACAACCAGGACCTGACCCTGCTAGTGAGATGGTTGGACAGTGACCGGATTTAAATATGGATCAGTAGAATAAAATTTCTAGACATCCTGCTTGTTCATCTCAGTTAGTCGCATATTGAAGATGGGTCAAGCGCGGTGTAGACTCTATTCGATATATATCATTCGACTGCGCGATCTGTTCATATACTGAGCATATACATATCTTCCCGAGAACCAGTCGAGACTACGTGACCCTCCTATTTCGTGTGTGTACCAGTCAGTTCGGACATCCAATATCATTGCTCATTCATCCCAATGAGGAAAAGCGTATTCCTACCGACGGATAGCACTAACTGCGACACCAAGGTGAAAGGATGGAGAATGATCGACGAAGAGATCGCAAATTGGCACTCGGGCTGGGGGAAAACGATTTGGCGGATGCTGAAGCTACTATGCGTGCATAAGTACCACACCCTGCGCGTATGAGGCCAGAAACAAGAGCGAACAACGAGTGAGGATGAGCAATAAGGTACGTTTTATGTTGGCGTCTGAGAGAATCTGTACGCCGGCGTGGTAGGCAACGCAACATGAAAACGTTCTACATTCCCACTGGGGTTGACCAAATCCTGAATAAAAAAACACCCCACAGTTCTCCAGTGCCACCACCATCACCCAACAACGAAGAGATCTGCATATGCATCTGACCAAGGCCATATTGGATACAGTAAGGTGGAGCTTGAAGGTGAGATTATTATTCTGCATATCCAGAGTAATGATGGAGTGTCCTGAACACGTTACATAATGTCCTCTATTCAACCCCACAACGTGCTTGATGTAGTATCCAACTGCATCACACGTACCACCAGTGCACCATCTTTTAGCACCCACATTATTTCCCGAGTCAGATTTTGATTCCATGTCTAAGTGTGAGATCGCCTCATCTGCGGTAACGTGGGGCGCGCAGGAGGGGGAAGATTCCATCAGAGCCTGGGCAACTGGTGCTGGCAAGTTTTCTTCTGATGTCATTTGGTTGTGATTTGTATGGCGATGAAGATGTCAAGAACTAGGGGGTGGTCCTGCTCATATGACAAGGGCGGTGTGAGACGAGAGCATGCTCTTTCCGGTGGCAGAGGACACACTTGGTAGTGGCGAGTGTTGGGGCTATCCCTTGCGTTTCCACTCCCGGGGAGCTGGGCGCCGGCGCTTTCAAGCGCGCTGGTGCGTGCAACCGTCTGACAATAGCAAAGAGAATGCGGAACTCACCAGCTACAAGTATAGGAGGTGGTGTTCAGATGCCAGTTGTGTAGTATTTGAGCTGTCGAGATAGCGAGATGGGTGTCAGTTATGTTTCTGATACTCAGTCATTATCTCCCCGAGTCACCTGAAGTCTTGTGCCGGTCGTGGCAGGCAAGGTAGCATAGGTTGATAAGAATTTTAATTTTAATTAAGGACAGGCCAATATAAAGCACATGAGGGAACGAGCACGTGTGGGGATGGGTTCTGGAAAATGTCGGGCTGCCGAAAATCAGGTTTGAGAGGCGGAGGGAGACGGGTCACCTGTCGTTTCCTCCAGTCTGATCGCCCCGCTACGTGTTAATTCATGGTTGGGGGATTGAAAGGCGGTGGTAAGTAATCAATCTGCAGTCGAGAATAGTGTCCGGGAAGCCAGCGCGGTGTTGGAAGTACGCGAGGTGAGTTGGCGGGCGGACATGTTCTCGTGACTGTGACAGTCACGGGAATAAGAATCTGCTCCTGGCTCGGCCCTCACCAGGTGCGCACTTCCAACATTCGGGCGTTACTGAGATACAGCTGCAACGGACAAAATAAGTCGCCCGCCAAACGAAGTTAGTTGAGAACGCTGCTGGCGGTGTTCTCCGACAGATTGGCTGTCCCAAAAGTGTGGGACATGGGAAGCATGAGATCTGAGACACTTGTGACAAAAAGTGATTCACAATCCGTGATGAGACCCAGTGAAACGTCCTCCTTGTGATTTATTGCTATTCTACCTACCAGCACCCTTCAAGCATCGAGAACAGCCACACGGTGGGTCGAAGGCCGGGCGGGTGTGGAGCGACCCGCCTCCAGTCCAACAAACCTAGAATCAGCCACCTCTAACGACCGCCAATTTCCAGTCCCGACCGTTAGTGCGATCGCTCTCTATGCTTATTATGCAAGTCACAATACCTTGCCATCGCATAAGGAGCGAGACATTTTCTGTGGTGAATATAGGTATCTTTGGGTGAAACGAAGCATCTGTCCATGGGGTATTGTCTAATTCCAGATCCCGAGCTTGCTTGGCCCAGAATGATCATCATTGAAGCCCTCTCCACATTGACATCTCCACTGGACTATACACATTTATAGAATAGAACATACCAGTGAATTTAGTCTGCGGACATTCCCAGTCGCTTGAGTAGCAGGTTCAACCATATAGGCACTGAACGCGCGTCCTTCTGGTAGCTTTTGGTACGACTTAGGTTGACTCGAAGGACAAGGTTTTCTACCTATACTTGGCTCCATTCTGGAACCGAGTAGATGGGGGAATCAGTTTGATCCTGCATCACATAATTGAGAGATTTTGTGATTGTTTAGATTGGTCGCCGGTAGCCTTTCCACCAAACATGAATCGTCCATTTTTCATGAGTGTCATCGTTCAGAGCTTGATGCCTAGCACCAGTCCTAGCGCCGGGTAAAATATATGTGAACCACTATATGTTGTTTTATTCCCAATATACACTGCATGCACAGTGCGCGAGGGTGATAGATCGGGAACCCGATGCAGCTAACACAACAACACGACCGTGATCATTGACTTCTAGCTCCATCATATATCTCTAGCTCGATTGTACTAATAATAACCGTATCTTTCATATATCTAGGTCCACAAGTCAGTCTTAGGTCTACAAAGAGACCACATACGCCCCCCCATCCAGCTTGAAGGCCATGACTATCAGCATTACCGACTATGGCACAGCTCTCAATTCCCAACTTCCAATAACAGTGGGGAATTTCATCGGGGCTTTCCTCACCGGTTCATGCGCCACTCTCGGGACCATCTGCTTCGTCCTCTTGTCGTCAAAAACTCAAGCGGGGAATCCAAAGCGGCGTCTCTTGCTGCAAATATATCTCTTAGCGCTCACGTCTGCAGTTGTTGGTTATTCCCTTATTCAGTTTATCATCACCAATATCTACGCCATATTTCGTCCTCACTCATTCGCGGAATTGGGTGATATCCTGGATCACAAGCTGAGTATACCTGTAAATTTATTTCAAGCCCTAGTCATCTGGTTGAGTGATGGACTTTTGGTGAGCTTAGCTATACTCCCTGTTGTGGGAGAGCAAGATCAGTTTTAACAGAGATCCGTATTGACAGGTCTGGCGATGCTACAAGGTCCACAAGGCCTTGTCAGAAGACGGTCCATCGCTCTGGGATAGAGTATCTTGGGCGATTCCTGCCGCTCTGTGGGCCATAAATTTCGGTATAAACAGCTTAATCTAGTTCAGTATATCAGGTGCAAACTAATTGGCGGTGTTTTCTAGTCATAGGACTTGTGACGTGTGCAATTAGGACAGGGAAACTGGCAGATCCTCTTCAGGCCACATTGTTCATATGCAATGCATTGACAAACATTTACGGGACATTCTTCATTACTATTCGCTTGTTGCAACACAGGCAGATGGCAAGAGCTTGCCTAGGGGATAAGGTACCTGTAGCGAGGTACCACAGAATTATGTCTATCCTGCTTGAGTCGGCCGCGATCAATGTGCCGATCGCAATTTTCGCAGCTGTGGGGAACCTCGCCTCAGTTGATTCACCCTTGTGGGCGATCGTGTTCTCAATTGTTTTTCCCAGCCAGGTACGCCGCTGCGGGATTATTGTTTGCGATAATCATGAGCTGAACATCTTCTATTATAGGCATTGACAACCATCCTGATCATCTATCAAGTCGCCAGAGGCAGAGCCGTCAGCGAGCAGTCGCGGGAAGAACTGACTCTGGTGATGTCGGACAGGTCGCGCGATAACCACGAGAACGGTCACAAACCGTTCAAACATAATACCGAGGAGCTCGTGATCATTCGTTGAAGGCTTCAATAATTAGAGCAAAGCTAGATTGTTCAGCTAGGAAAACTAGATTCTCGTTAAGTGGAGCGGCTAGTTAGTATCTGATGTGATATGTGACGGATCTGACAGGACTCCTTCCGTCTTGATTGTCCCCTGTTCCTTTCCTCTGCTTGGGCCCCTGCCGATGTGATGCACCGTTTATTTATCTCGCTAGTAATTTACTCGACCCTGAACTTGTCCACTTGAAATAAATTAACCACTTACCAGTGAATGCGCCTCTTCAGTGGATTGAGGTGCTGGTAGGTGCGGTGTATGGTGCCATCCACATCTCGTCCTGCAACAAACTCAATGCACAATTGTGCCACACATGTCCTCGATGCGTCATTCTCCACCCTCAGCTCTCTTCCTCTTGTCTTGTCTTCCCAAAGTCGCACTCCTCTGTAACACCACTGATAGTCTTTATATCCCCTCTCCCTCGCTTCTCACTATGGTCTGTTGTTGTTCAGAGTTTTTTTGAGCTCAGTACCGAGGAGTGAGATCATTACCCTTATTGTCATTGATTATAAGCGGGGCAACTCAGCTGTTGACTTAGCGCAATTGTCTTGGCAGACCACGATTCGCAACTCGGTCTTAATGTGGCATCAACATATGTATGTGTGATATCTACATCTCATCAGGAAGATCTTGTCAAGAAAGAAAAAGCTCAGTATCGTTCATGTGGAGGCTGTTCGATTCAGGGGCTAGCAGGTGTAATTGGCCGGAGACAGGAGTACGGCCACGTGCGTCTCCTGAGTTCTTCTACATTCATATTGTTGAATTCAGGTAGGCTGAGATGTATCTTGGTCGTTTGTATCATAGATAATACAAACATTTGTGCTGTTGAACTCAGCCTCATTGGAGAGTCTTCGCCGCACTCGCTATAGTAGCAATCGTTATAACCCATATACATAATCTATCTTTGTTAGATCTTCAAGGGCCGGTTTTGTCTTGTAGTGCATTATAACCCTACGACAGCATTTAGTAACTCTCAGAGTTTAAGAAAATATCAATTTTGAAAAATTTTCTGATGGCCCGCCTCATCTGAATCGCCCAGCACCCTGACTTAGTGTTCAGTACTCAGCACCATCACTCGACACTGCACAAAAGCTTCATTGTAATAGGTGACTCTACATTGATCAAAAGGCTTGCCATAATAAACGTGTAGTGTTCCTTGTTGTATGTTCATCTTGGCATCAAAGTAACGAGTTAAAAGACGGTGACGGCAGCATGTACTGACACTCCAGGTAGTACTCAAAATCCCCAAAGTCCACACTATCCACACTAAAAATCCCAGTAGCCAAGACTCATAGGATGAAAACAAACAAATACAGTAGAAAAGAAGGGGTACTTATTATAAAGCTATGCTCGTTTCATCAACATCATGACTCCCATATACCAGAAATATATGTTACATTGGACATCCAATCCCGGCATCAGAGATGAAGCATCTTCTAAAGTTGGTGGTCCCATCTGATCACCCCGAAATATAATTATACCTCTCATTTATCTAGGTGCAGTCTATCTCTCCTAAAGCTACAAGAAACAACACAACTCCCCCCGACTTGAAGACGATGAGCACTAGTCATGATGAAATCTCAGTGCTGAGACTGGACCTTCCCCTCACAATTGCGAATGCCATTGGAGCACTATTCATCAGTGTATGCCTTGCTCTCGGGACCACCTGCCTTTTTCTCCTGTCATTGGACACGGGGAGACCTCCGAAGCAACATCTTTTTCTACAACTATATATCATAACACTCATAATCGCTGTTATTGGCTTCTTCATTTCTTCATTTCTCTTCACCAATGCCTTGGCTATATTTGGTCTGGGTGGCCCCAATGACAAGCTGGTTCTAGTCATGGATCTTTTCCTGGTCATTGTCATATGTTTGACAGATGGATTTTTGGTGAGCATGGCTACTGCATTCTCTGATAATGGGAGATAATGACCAGACTTATCAAATAAATTTGAAAGGTATGGCAGTGTTACATGGTCCATAAGGCATTGATGGAGCCCTCCCCATCGCTCTGGAGTAAAGTAGCTTGGCGTATTTCTGCATGTTTGTGGGTATGGTAGGCAGGAACTCTGTGGTTAGTTTTGATTTTTCATGCATGTGTGATGGTGCATGAGCAATGTCACATAGTCACACACCAGCATACATGTGACCAAGTAACAATTTAAAACTGTTGATGGCTGGGTTCTCTGTTAACCCCAATACCAGTAGCCTCTCTTCTGTGACTTACAAGATATACACAAGCATTCCTACTCTCTCAAAAATTCCAGAAATTTGATTTCTGAGGTTTTTGGACACCTTGGCCTGTATTTATTCTGACCACTGACTGATTGTTTGGTGATGCACAATCAATAATTTAAAGCTCTGCCTCCATATCTCTTCAGTATGACTCTTGAGTATGAGGTGAGCTTCCTTTTGGCACATATTCTATATATCATGTATGTGTCATTCTATCACAATACAAAGTAGGTGTACAGTACAGAGTGACGACTGGATCAAAATCATTCTTCATGTTGGCCAAGGGATGCTATGTTGGAACTTATACATAAATGATAGGAACATGCCAGTCAATCTTCAACTTTCTCTTTCAACATGGTATTGTGATTTGAGGTTTCATCAAACCCAGTATGATCTGAGTTCCACACATTATCTGTTCCCTTAGAAGTACACTAATATGTTATTGGACCTTAGAGTAATTACATAGTAAGCCCCCTTTATATATTTTATGTTAGTACATGTAGCACCTCAGTTCTCATCTTGAGATACTGAGGTGAGCCACCATTTGACATACATTAAATATTATGCTAATTTTTGTAGTACATTCCTATAGGTAACTATGAATACATTCAGTTCTTGTCTCAAGATACTGAGTACATTCCTACACATGGTGCACTCAACTCTGGCCAAGTCTCCACTCCATGTATGAACCAGTCTAAAGGGGCCTTGCCTCATACTCAGAGTCATGCTGAAGAGGGTACAAGATATGGAGGCAGAGCTTTAAATTATTGATCACACATTACCAAACAATCAGTCAGTGGTCAGAATAAATACAGGCCAAGGTGTCCAAAAACCTCAGAAATCAAATTTCTGGAATTTTTGAGAGAGTAGGAATGCTTGTGTATATCTTGTAAGTCACAGAAGAGAGGCTACTGGTATTGGGGTTAACAGAGAACCCAGCCATCAACAGTTTTAAATTGTTACTTGGTCACATGTATGCTGGTGTGTGACTATGTGACATTGCTTATGCACCATCACACATGTGTGAAAAATCAAAACTAACCACAGAGTTCCTGCCTACTGTACATAACCTGTGCAACACTTGGAACTCTTCCAAGGATTATATTGTTCATATCTAATGCACTCATGAATGTTTATGGAACTGTCTTCATTATCACTCGCTTGTTGGGACATAGGTGGATAGCAAGAATTTTCCTTGGGAACAGGGCACCAATGGAGAGATATTACAAAATTGTGAGCATACTGCTAGAGTCGGCTGCAATTAATGTGCTAGTCATGGTTTATGCAGTTGCTGGAGACAAGGTCACCAGTAGCAGTCAAAATCCAACTGCCTGGGTGGTCATCTGTTCAATTGGTATTCCAATCCAGGTATGTCAGTGGCCAGACAGGATTCATATGTGCCTCACAAGCTGAATATGTACTGCCAGGCATTTACATGCCTCTTGGTTACCCACCAGGTCACCCTAGGTAGAGCTACTGGCCAGCAGCAGCAGGATGAGGTGATGCTGATGATGGGGAGGGGGTCGGGTGAACTCATAATGCATAACACACCTCTCCTCTCAGCTGGCAAACAGTCCATTGCCTCAGGCAGAGGCATATCTCTGTATTCTATACAGTTCTAAATGAAGGTACATGGACCCCTATGCAGAGCCAATAAAAAGTTGGTGAAAGTCTGAAAAGTTGGAGGGATGCTTAGCCTTAAGCCCATGTAAAGTAGGCACTGACCATTATTCAAAATGTGCCCAGATATCACACCAGTTGATGAGAAGAGGTTAATTTGATGTGTTCAGTAAATGGGATGACCAGATGGGCCTGCACCTATAGAATACCTGGATCAGTCTCATGGCTTGAACAAAAGATAGTATCTCTTCACCATTCAATGTTCAATTATCTCATGTAAGATCACCACTCAATAGAGCAGTATTAAGGAGGCATTGAACCAGCAGGGGATGTGAATGTGGGGTTGTGGTTCCACCCTCAACACAGTCCCCAACCATGTCACCTGCATCATGGGTGTGTTATCCTCTCCACTTGTAGATTATGCCCTCCCCTCTCCCTTTGCTCCAAAGTCTCCTGTTCCATCTGCAACAGAATTGCTACCTCCTCATCTTCTTTCTTGCCAAACTTTGTCTTTTCTCAATTTAGTTCCTAAGTTTAGCATTGGAGAGTGAAACTTGGTTGTCTGCAGTGCCATAGATCACATGCCAGGAATATATATGGGCACATATGGAAGTGACCACTGACCAGTTGTTATGTGCCACCTGTTGTTATGGCTGAAACAGTTTCTGACTGTGTAACCAGTACAGGGGCTACAGTAATTAGTAGTTGGATAGCTCAAGAGCATTAAAGAACCCTCATGGTAAGTGTATCAGCCCTTGCAACAAGGCTCATGAGCATAACCAGCTAGTGTTACAATTGAAATTGAGATCATTGATCCACAGTAGCTGCACAAGTAGCACATGAGGCTGTCTATACAAACTTGGGCCAAGTGGTTCTCAGTGAGACTAGGATACATGTGACTTCTGAGTAACAAGCTTGAGAGGGGATGAGAGTGAGTTCAAGACAAAGCAAGAGTAGAGATGAAGCTATTATTCAGGAGTGGGGAATGACAATAGTGAAGGGAAGGTGGCAGCTGATATGAACCCACACCGAATCCAGTTATGGTTGAAAGGCATCTCCGCCATCCAAGAAAGAGAGGATGTCCCCAGACAATCACCCATTCCTTCTGGTACTCCACCACCTCCATTAGTGGATGACCTGAACATGAACAAGTTCCTCCAGCTGGCCTGGACCCATTCACCCTACTCACATAGTTATTCATACAGAGTCTATAAGCACTCAACTCTCACCATGGATGCCATCATGGGACAATCCCAGAAGTATGGATGGAGATCAGTCTATGGTACAACCCACTACACCCACACCTATCTCCTAGGTAACCTGTCTGATACTTGTACTAATCTGCCACCCTGTAACCAAGATGGAGCCACAGTCACTCAACAATCATTGTCATCAACATCATCATCAGTATACGAAGAGAATGATCAATACCATGATCATTCCTCTTCAACATCATCTTACAGAGATTCATCAGAAGATGAATCTACTTCTTCTTTGACAAATGATGACTCCTCCTCATCATCCTCCTCAACATCAAGCCATTCCCAGAAAACCTCAGACCTGTCTTATGCCTCAGACTGCACTTCAGAGTGACAAGTAGGAATCTATACTATTTATAAACAGGACTTGTATACTACTATTTAAGAAGTCTGGACTTGTAGGTTGAAGCTTTAGCTTCAACATTTGTTTTACCTTCCCCTTATATTTATCTTCTTTGGGCTATCCTCTCAGCCTTGTGTTTATCTCTCTCTTGAATATACCTTCTTATTTATTCCTGTAGAGTGATCTAAGAAAGAATACACATATTCAGGCTGTCAACACCTGGATTGTAACTCATAACTTTCTGAAGATAAAACTGTCAGTACCTGGAGGTGATCATTGACGTGATCCTCCTAGTGTTGACTAGCCATAAGGCCATCCTTGTGGTGCCCTTTTGGTGAACCATAACAGCAGCGGTTCAATGATAAGGGGGACTGCATCCATCAGTCTGGGAGCCTCAATGATGGAACCAAAGAGGTCACAGGAATGGGATGGGGAGAAAAGTGAGCAGAGGGCATGTTGGAGAGAGAAAAGTGTGAAGTATAGATGTAAAGTATTAGCTTCATGCAGATTGTCCGAGTGGACCATTTCTTAGAGTCTCTGAGAGGATATGATAGCAAATAATTGGGGGTATAATTTGGTACTGAAACAATACAGACACTGTAGTATTTAACTACGAAAAATAGGTAGAGAGAAACTATTCGATGGTATGATATTTAGTCCTAAGTGATACTGAGGGAGCAGCAGAATGAGACAAGAAATAAAATCTTAACAGGTCTGAATGGTTATGAATGAGGGGAAATTTTTATGACAGTCCGGAATGCAAGGTGAAACAAGGGAATGGTATTCAAGGAGAGGATCTGCATTCTGAGCATTGAAAGTTAAATAAAAAGGGGACTAATTAAGGAATGGTATGAAATGGGGAGGAATTACATTAGTGTGGGTCCATATACATCAGTAACTATTTGAAAGAGTGTGGTCAGGGTGTTGTACAGGTGGGATGTTGTAGGGGTGGGTTGTCAGTGACAAAACTTGGGTGCCCTGTATTGAAATAGGTGATGTGGATTGGGCTTGGGCATAGCCAATCTGCATTCTCCACAATAGTAAACTGAAATTTGTAGCTACATTGTAAGTAGTGTTTTATACCTATTAGCTAACAGTTGGGTGTGGATTTGGTATGTAAGTGAAATGAAAGAAAAAGGAGTTGAGAGGAGTCAAGACAAGTACGAAAGTAGCACAGCTACATGAAACAAGTCAGAGGTCAATGTGTAGTTAATTGTTCTATTTATAGTGTCCATGTGTGATCAGTTAGGAGTTTCATAACAGCTAGTCAATGGTGCCCTAGCCAGAAAACTGTATGGTCTAGAGGAATACAAACACCACTGGTGTAAGGGGACCTCCAGCTTCCAACCAAAGCCTGGCTGCCCCAACATCTGGTCTGACTGCCTCAACTGGTCCAACTCCCCTGATGTCTGGCCCAACTTCTCTGACTGGTCCAACTTCTCTGACTTCTGGGCTTAATCCACATGCTATACCATTTGTACCAAGACCCACAATTATTGTACCATAAGGACAATGGCATACCCCTTTATTTTATTACACTCATATGACTAGCAGGGTGACAAAGGACAATGGGTTGGTAGTCAGTTAAGTAGTCTGGACACCTCAGGGATTCCTTATCCAATTCTCTAAGGAATTCCCTGAAGGTAAGCACTACTGTACTAGTTATGATCTATTATAATACTAAGGAATTCCCTGAAGGCCTTGTCTGTGAATCTCCAACTCTGACTGACTTGTCCAATTCTCCAATTCTGCTGACTCACTCAGGTTGCCCTTACAACTGGCTCTCAATGAATGTACTGCAAGCCATAAGCTATCTCAAGAGCAGAGCCTAATTAGTGTTACAAATATACACAATTACTTCAGCACCTCCCCATCCATCCTTGTTCCAGATCTAATCAGACTCTGCTTGCTTGTTATCTACTCATCCAGACATCCTATACATAAACCCAGATCCAACATCTCTGTTCTTGATTACCTATTCATAGCATTGCCTTGATCTCTGATAGTTGATTGTCAATGTTAGGGCAAACAGACAGTTACAGTGTGCTGAATGTATTAATAATCTACTGCTCATTGTTGACTCCTATGTACATGACTTCATCACAGACTTGTGCCCTTCCTTTATATACTATAGCTAGTTACTGTGTAACATTAGCTTAGTATTGTTGTTAACCTGTATCCCCCTAGTGGGCCTTTCTGTGTTATGGGTGCTGAAGAGCACGTTCTCATCCCTCCAGGACAACAGCTAGTCCTGATGATATCCAGTCACACTTCCAATTACAGAATCACCCCCCTCCCCCCAGTATATGATGATGTCCACATCAACAAGATCCTTTACCTTGCCATGGCCTCATCCCCATACAATCACATGGTAGCCAATGGAGAAGTTCTCCTGACTCTTACCACCAATTGGGCTGCAGCAATATTGCAGGGATGGTGCCCCTATCCCCTCACTGACTCATGCACTATGTGGTTACATCCCTACATGATCCACCCCTCAGAAGATCTCCCAAGAATCATCCTGAAGATGATGGATGATGGAGAATATGCATACCATCACCCTGCACAGCCCTATCTCCAAGATATTATTCAGGAAGATTATCTGGCATCATCAGGATATCATCCAGCATATTCTTCATCATCCTCATCATCCTCTGCAGCATTGTCATCATCCTCATCACCCTCTGAACATTCTAGTGGACCACAGTCATCCTTGACCTTCTCTACTTCAGCAGAACATTCCACCATCAACTCAGAAGATTCAGAGATAGAATTAGACTAGGTAGGAATGTTCCATAGCCTTCAGGACTATTCTTTAGTATGTAGAAGAATACTATGGACTCTCTACATTGTACTCTAGTATTCCACT
>MU151134.1:0-91779 GCA_015584085.1 Macrolepiota fuliginosa MF-IS2 | reverse complement strand
CCCGAGATCTGTACTGCCCTCCATGACGCCGTTAATCTCAAGACGTCATTCAAGGCATTGGAAGGTGCTCTAATCGGTGGGTCCCTGGATTAGTTGGTCATATGCATACTAACAGCGCCTAGCGCTTGTGATCCTGTTCATTGCAGGGTGGCTTCATCGCGACGTTAGTACTGGCAACATCCTTATTTTCGTTGACGGGGAAACGGTAACTGGGAAACTGAGTGACCTGGAGTATGCTAAGGAGTTCGGCTCAACTGCCGCTCACTCCGATCCAAAGACGGTATGAATCTATCCCCTTGCACATGTGATCCTCCTCAATCCATACTACAGGGTACTCCTTATTTTATGGCATTGGAGCTCTTGACTGGGACTCGTCACCGGACGTCTAGCTCGGTTCCTCTGAGTGTAGCCTTTCTTGAGACAGCGATAGTGGATGAGGCGATGTTGAAACAACTCGTAAGACAGGGGTCCACGGCTACATCGGGAGTGGTTTGCAACTTCCAACACGATCTGGAGTCTCTTTTCTGGATCGCGTTGTGGATCATCCTTGCTCGGGTTAACTATGAATCATCCCAAGCGTATGCGAGGCTCATTTACGTTAATGAGATCAGGGCAACATCTGAACGATCCAGTGTCTTCACGGACGCCGAGATCCTCAACGGAACGTTGTCAAAAAAATTGCACCCGTCACTTGAATCATTCATTCCCCTTTTGGCAACTATGGCAGGCACTTTGTTCAATGCCTACTTGGCACGTGATCAAGAAAACAAAGCCCTGGAAATTGGCGCATATGCTCCAGTCTATCCTCCGATGCTTAACTTATTTTATATGTTAGTTTCGCTCGCTAGCAACGCCGATAAAAGGATGGATTTCCCTGGCCTTATTGATTTGCACACCAACAAATCGATTCCAATGACGAACCCAATAGATTCCTCGCTTGCAGCTGATCCGCATGTTGGCCCCTCAACCGCCCCCGTCTCCGCGCATGGATCACCCGAAGCCATTACCTTAACCACCGTTTCCGTTCATGGACTGCCTGAAGCCATTACCCTGACCAACCCCATGTTCCTGCTCGGATCGTCAGAAGCCGCCTCTTCAGATCAAGTCCCGCTATCCGAACGCCTGAAATGGCGTCAGGACGAATCCGAAGATCAGGAGTTGCCCATGTAGAGGCTCCATCTTCAAAGCTTCACCCTGAACACATACTTCGTCGGTAATTCTATTTTACCGTATGTCACTCGTATCCACCTTGTGATCGTTGGTTCTGTTGTTTTCCAACCTATGTAAAACACGTCTAGATGGAGCGCCCATTCATGAGAAAGGATGAGTAGACTGCGAAATCGAACTCGACTCTCAAAGATCGATGTGGCGGGCGGAAACACGAGTCAAGTATTGTGACATAAAAATCAAAAATTAGCCAAATGTATTAAGTAATTATTCGATAATACAGTTGCTTTATCCACCCATAGAAAGTTGTGTCAGGGGCACCAATCTCTGTTGAACCGACACTTAGGTCGAAAACGCCCAACAATTCCCCTTCGTCTCTCCCGCCTAACCACAAGTCTTGATCACTTCGGCTGATACACCAAGGTCCGTTTGATTGATACTTCCATATGAATCAACTAATCCTTGCTTTAGCACACCAACGCCTGTGAAGTTCCGGAGGTTGAAACCGACTTTCTGCACTTGTTCATGCCATAATGCGCTCGGCCAAATCTGACAATGATCACGAGATGATGGACACTCGTATTGCAATCGCAACTGAGATGGACAGGGGGATGTTGGTATGCGGCGTCGAAAGCTTTCAACAGTCGTATCTTCCTTTCATCCCAACGGCGGAGGATATTGAAGGTTGCGTGCAACTACTTTGTGACAAGGGCCTTCTGGTGAAAAGGGACACTGACGGTCTAGAATGGAGGCATTTTCCTCAGCTGCCATCACAACTTTCTGACACAGAAAAAGCCGTATTTTTTCCACTGCGGGAAGTCACGGACGTCGTCTCAAAGTACAAATTCACTAGCCATATGCCAGGACGGGCGGCTTCACCTCGTGTTGAATACCGTGACTATCCTAATGAAAATGTACGCTCTGAACTTAGTTGCACGACCTTCAAGATAGGCGGGTGTTTTGAGCTGGGCAAGGACAGTGGGTTAGCAAGGCAGGGAACGGAACTGGTGGCATCGAATATAGCCATTCCTGCTGAACTCAAGAAGAAAGAAGAAGACGGGATTGGTGTCGGTAGTCTCTCCCTCGGAGCGCCCAGCTATTATTAACTTCTTTCACTCCTACTGGTAGAATCGCCAGAAACTGGCCTCAGCAGCTAGTCATATCATGAACGACGATCCCCGGCGTGTCTTCATGTTCGGTGTATGTTTCCTATACTTCGGCACTAGATTTTGCTTAACCTCTGCTAGTTTATGATAGAAGACGATAAGATGGCATTGTGGTATTTCTCCAGGTCCCACTCCACCAAATCAAAAGATTTCAATTATATTCAGGTGAGTGAATCCCATCAATCTTTTCTCCAGGGCGCTGGCTGACTAGAGCCTTTTTAACAGGATTACAAGCAGCTGATTTCGGTTTTCCTTTCCTTCATCTTTGCGGACGAGGCCAGTCTTGGTTATGACCCCACGGTGCATCGTTCTGCCGCTGGTGACATCAGCTACACCTATCAAATCCCAATGGACGGTGCCATCCGATATTTCAAATCAACCGGGACATTGTCCAGCTACCGATCTCTAGGTATCACAGGGCACATGACTCGGGTGTGGAAAGCTATTGAGGTCTCCTCGCCTGGCGGTCTCCCCATTCCTGGCAAGAAGGAAGTGGCACTTAAAGACGTGTGGTCGGAGGAGGACGCGACTCTGGAGAAGGTTGTTCAGGATGCAATATTCGCGGAGGTTGAGAAACAAAAAGACCTAAAGAAAAATGGCCAGGCTTCCCGTCTCGATCTCGTCACGCAGTGGAAAACTAAGATAGATTTTGCGAATATCTTTCAAGGCAATACATACCAGAAGTATTTCGTGAAAATTGAAGGTGATTATCAAGGCACGACGACGAAAATCAAGCCCCAGGACGCCACACCAACTACTGGACTCTTTTTCCACAACAGGCCCCGGGACGGAGACCCCACGACTCATCAGATTCCGGGTTCTGGTTCAACCCGAGACCATGGCGATGTAACACGTCCCATTGAGCCTACCGTCACTCAGGATAGGTCCCAGCTCCCCGAACCTACAAACCTAAAAAGCGTTATAATGTGGTCTATTCCGAGATCTGTACTGCCCTCCATGACGTCGTTAATCTCAAGACATCATTTAAGGCGTTGGAAGATGCTCTAGTTGGTGGGTCCCTGCGCTGGTTGGTCATGTGTGTGCTGACAGCGCCTGGCGCTTGTGATCCTGTTTATTACAGGATGGCTTCACCGCGACGTCAGTACCGGCAACATCCTTGTTTTTGTTGACGGACAAACCGTGACTGGGAAATTGAGTGACCTAGAGTATGCCAAGGAGTTCGGCACTCATTCTGGTCCAACGACGGTATGATTTCTTCGCTCTATGCGTGTAATCCTCCTCAATTCATACCATAGGGTACTCCTTATTTCATGGCATTGGAGCTCTTGACTGGGGCTCGTCATCGGGTGCCTAAGCCGCCTGCTCTAGATGATGCCTTTTTTGAAAAAGCTGCAACGGGGGATACTGCGATGTTGGAATAACTTGCAGAACTGCAATCTGCGGTTGGCAACAGCCTGAATGTGGTTTGCAACTTCCAACACGATGTGGAATCTCTTTTCTGGATCGCATTGTGGATCCTCCTTGTTCGGGTTAACTATGAATCATCCCAAGTGTATGCAAAGCACATCTACGTTGATGAAATCAGGGCCACATCTGAACGGATCAACATCTTAGGGCCCGACACCTACCTCCAGGAAGCATTGCCACAAAATTTGCACTCTTCACTTAAACTATTCACTCCAGTTTTGGCATCTCTGGCGGCCACCTTGTTCGATGCCTATCTCGCCCGTGATCAAGAAAACAAAATCTTAGAAATTGACGCATACGCCTCGGTCTATCCCCCAGTGGCGAACATATTTTCTGTGTTGACGCTTGTTGCCAGCCAAGCCGATGAAAAAAGGGATTTCCCTGGCCTTATTGACTTGCACACCAACAAACTAATCCAGAAGACGAACCCAACAGATTACTCACTAATAGTCAATCCGCAAGTTGGCCCACCCTCAATCACCCCTGTCTCCACCCGTGGATCACCTGAACCTGTTACTTTGACCACCCCCGTTTCCGCTCATAGACTGCCCGAAGCTATTACCCCGACCAACCCTACATTCCTGGTTGGATCATTAGAAGCCGCCTCTTCAGATCAAGTCCCGTTATCCGAACGCCCGAAACGGCGCCAGGACGAGTCTGAAGACCAGGAGCTGCCCGCTTCGAAGAGGGTCCGTCTTCCTCCACCAGAACATGTGCTCCGCCAGTAATCCTATTTTACTGTACATGCCTTGTATCTACCTTTCTATCGCCTCCCCACACCAGTCACATCATCGGATTTTTGCCTTGCAGTCGTGTGTTGATTAGATGGTGATACCCTGTATCTGTTATATCTCAACCTGGGGATTGCGATTGTATGTGTCCCTGAATGCAGGTTATGTAATAATATGTTGTTCATGTTTCCAAGGCTTCATGTGTCCCTCCTGGTCCTCCTTTCTCGCGAATGGATGCTCCGCCTAGGTTTGTTTTGAATAGGTTAAAAAAATGATGAAATTAATCACCACTGAAGTTGCCCACAGCAACTGACGCCATCACGGTGGGGTTTCAAGCTTCAAGATTCGAGAACGACTTTTAGTGGTTGCTCACATACTACCCTTCTAGAACTCACCCCACCTCGCGCCTGACTAAAGCCACTAGTGATAGCCATAATATAGCGGATACCCAGGGGGCTATCCCAGCTGAGATAAACAGGAAGATGTTGATGTGCGGCGTCGACAGCTTTCAACAGTCGTATCTTCCTTTCGTCCCATCAGCGCAGGATATTGACGGCTGCGCGCAAATACTTCGTGACAATGACCTTCTAGTGATGGGGGACACTGGCAGCCTGCAATGGAGGAATTTTCCGAAGTTGCCGTCACAGCTTTCTGGCACAGAAAAGGCCGTGTTTTCTCCACTGAAGGCGATTGCGAATGTCATCTCAAAGTATAGGTTTACTGGCGATACCCCAGGACGGGTGAACACACCCCACATCAAATATCGTGATTGCCCGATATGAATGTACACTCCGAACCTCGTGATGCGACTTTCAAAGCCATTACTTTGACCACCTCCATTTCTGCCCACGGACCGCCCGAAGCTATTACTCAGACCAGCCCACATTCCTGCTCGGATCATCAGAAGCCACTTCCTCAAATCAAGTCCCACTATACCGAGACGCGAAACGGCGTCGAGATGAGTTTGAAGATCAGGAGCTGCCCGCCTTGAAGAAGCCTTACCTGGTTTCGTGATCGCATTCTTACTGTACATGACTTGTGCCCATCTTTCTATTGCCTCGCTCGCGTCAGCCACATCATCGGGTTCTAGTTATATATTGATTAGATGGTGATGTCTTCATGCCTGTTATACACATTGCCAATGCTAGATCCTTCGAGTTTGCTTCAGTTTAAAATGTCTCGTACGGCCTGGTGCACTTCGGGGTCCTTTGATTGTACAAGATATGCGCGCAACCCTCCACACCACTGGGCCTCACAAGAGCTCCGTGGCAAATCGCTCTTGAAACTTAATTCCAGAGTTCACTATACATGTATGTCAGAATAATCCCATGGTTATATGCATACGAAGCTTAGCATAGGACCATTAGTAGCCTAACTAAGTCTATCTCCATCAAAGAACACAAGAAAGGTACACGAAGAGGCTAACTACGACACAATCAGTGATAAGCATATCATCATGATGTATATGATATGACTCGACATCACGACACGCCGCGGCCTCTGCCATAGTATACACCTGTACCCCTAATCCCAAGGAAAAAACTTCGCAGATGCCAACGATCGCTGGCCCGGCCGCAGCAGCCTTCTCGTCTCTCACACCCTCCCAACGCGCTTTCATCTACGGTTTACCGAAAGCCGAGCTTCACGCACACCTCAATGGCTCGATACCAATCGACGTCCTACAAGACCTTGCGCGTGATTACTCGTCTCAGCATGCTGGGAACAGCGATACAAACAACAGCGTGTCCGGTGAAGCAATAAAAGCCGGCTTGGAGAAACTCCGTACTGGGGTAACGCTGGATGAGATACACGATTTCTTTGGGCTGTTTCCTGCAATTTATGCATTGACGAGTACGCCTGAGGCTCTGGAGCGCGCTACCAGGGGTGTTTTGGATGCTTTCTTTTCTCCGACGCCAACACTGACACCCAGCAACGAAGACTCGGATACAATGCTGTGTGCACCAGAATGCACGTACCTCGAACTCCGCACAACACCCCGCCAAACACCCTCCATGTCCTATGAAATCTACCTCCGCACAGTGCTCCAAACATGCTCCTCATACACCTCCACCCTCCCACCATTACCACAGTCTCTGGCGTACAAAACAGCTCTTCAGCGCCGGGTGGGCGTTATAGCGTCCCTCGATCGGAGGATGAGTCGTACGACCATGCACGAAATCATCAACGTGGTTGTGAAACTGAAGGAAGAAGGATTGGATGTGGTTGGTGTGGATCTATGTGGAGACCCGACTGCAGGGGATGTGGAGGAATTTAGATATGTGTTTCGTAGGGTTGCTGAGGCTGGGTTGGGAGTTACCCTGCATATTGCTGAGGTATGTCCTCTACGGTGATCGGTGGATTGGATGCTGCTGCTGAGACTAGCCGGGTTTTGATTTTAGACGCTAAAGAACTCGCCAGAGGAAACACTTAAATTGCTCTCGTTCAACCCGGATCGGTTAGGTCACGCGACATTTCTGGATGAGCAGGCGAGAGATATTGTCTTGAAGAATAAGACGTGCATCGAAATTTGTTTGACGTCTAATTTATTGTACGTCCCCACTCTCGTCCACCACTTGCCCCTTATCTCTCGCACTAATACACATATGTGCTTGGCTACCTTACTCAGGTGCAAAACTGTGCCAGACCTCGAGTCACACCACATTCAGTATTGGCTCACACGCCAACACCCTATCGCGATCTGCGTAAGTCCCCCCTCTTCCTATTTTTACTCAGACCGGTTTATCGAGGCTTACGGTGGGTGGCTGTGTTTGGCATTCGGCAGACGGACGATATTCTGCCATTCAGAAACTCATTAACAGCGGAATACGCGTTACTTCTTGCGGAGCCTCCGTTGGGGCTTGGCTTAACTGAGGGCGAAGTGAGGATGATCGCAGAGATGAGTTTATATTCGCGGTTCTCGGCTTGAGCCTCGCCCGCTTGATTTTGGGTTTTTATCCTGACCTAGGCGATAGTTTGGGATAATAACGGTGGCCGTATTCGCGCACCTGTACCATTCGTTTGTCAGACATATGGAACAAGAATGTGATATATGTGGGACGTTGCCAAGGCGTCTATGAGTAAGTGTACTAGAGCCCTATACCGGTGTGTTCAAATAGTCAGACTGACACTGACATGGTCTATGTGGGAAAATGCAAATAAAAATAGAGACATGCCCTCTTGAGGAGTGCGACATCAGCTCTCTATCATTTCCTTGCTCGATGATACTAAAAGGTGTATTCCCTATTTCATGGCATTTCTTTAAGGTGCGCCAGATATCTCTATACATGATGGTAGTGGGGACTCCGAGCTTCTGTATTCTATGACAATCGACATTCGGGTGGTCAAAGTCCTCGAATTTGATTCTAGATTATCGACTCGGGAAAGATATTGTCTGATTGACTATTTAAAGGTTCAAATATTTGGTCTTGTTAAGAGAAAGAAGTTAGGCCTCTATACCTCCCCAATTCTTGTCTGACCTTGCCCTCAATTTACCCTCGGGTCGGGATCATGGATATTCTAAGTGTTCTGTGTTGCATCTCATGTCTGAATTTGATCCGTGACGCCGTCCCGGACAGTCGGCTTCAGGGTATTCTAAAGAAGCATCAGGCGCCGGATTTTTTTGTATGCACACCGGACCGACAAGTCAACCCAACATGTATTAATGAAATATTGATAGTATAACATACCCAAATATGGAATGATATACCATATGTATGACATTGATGTGTCAAATTGACTTGTTGGCCCAATGGCCACATGAGAATCTCAGCACGATAAGTTTCACAGCTGTGCAGGCGGTCGTTCTGAAGCACACACACCACCAGATGATGTCCACAGAGGGTTCTACCACTGGTATTTGTAATAATGCCGTGACCCAATCCGAGGCCATCGAGGACTCGTACACTATGAACAACTGCTCTCCAATGTCATCCCCAGTGCCCCCAGGTATATTGTATGGCGCACACAACATCGTCATGAATCAGCCACAGTTCTCTGATAACTCGCGTGTGATGGTCGATGAAGTCACCATCAGAAGTCCTGGCGGTTCGACTGGTATGCAATCTTCTCTTTTCAATAGTGTTGGGGCGTTTGTCTAACTGTTGGGATAGGCATTCAAACCCTTTTTAGTGCATCCATTCCAGAGGCTGCGCATGACGCTGCTGCCCGCGAGTATGCCCCCAGATGTCACCCAGGCACGCGTCGAAACTACATCGACGAGATTACTATGTGGGGGGTGGGTTCGAAATGTCACGACCGCCGTATCTTATGGATGCAAGGTCCGGCCGGCGTTGGCAAATCAGCCATAGCCCAATCATGTGCAGAGGCGTTTGGCGATAGACTGGGGGCTGCATTCTTCTTTTCGCGACCTCACAAGACAAATGAACCCGGTCATTTCTTCACTTCCATCGCCTACCAACTTGCTACGAGGTATCCCCCTTATCGACACCTCCTTGATATAAAAATCAGCGAGGACCCCGCCCTAGTCACTAAATCCATTGCACATCAATTTTACCATCTCCTCGTCGTCCCATTAAAAGAGCTAAAGGAATCAGGAAAGGAGATTAGCGAGAGGGTGATCATCGTTGATGGTCTCGACGAATGCGAGGGGGAAGAAGCACAATATATCATTGTGAAGATCATTGCCAACTCCATTCGGGATCAGACGACACCATTCCTCTGGGTCTTCTTCAGCCGTCCAGAAGCCAATCTCATTTCACTATTTGGTTCTCAGGACATTCAACTACTCTGCTCTCGCTTGGAACTTCCCGTCTCTCGTGATATTGACCACGAGATTGCGTTATTCCTGACGGACAAATTGCGGGAGATCCAACGTGACCATAAATTGCCGCCGTCTTGGCCATCCGGGAGAGCCATTGAGATTCTCATCGATCTTTCAGCTGGATTATTCATCTATGCGGTCACTATTGTTCGCTTCATTGGTGATGCGAATTCCCTCGGTCCAGAAGAGCAGCTGAATACCGTTTTATCACTCGCTGTAAAGCATTGCCCCCTCTTTGACTCTCAACATCCCTTATTGGAACTTGACACCTTCTATCTGCTCATCATGCGACGTGTACCGCGGAAGACATTAGATTCCGTCTTGGAGATCCTACTCCTGATATCCTGGAACCAAAACAAGTGGAACCCGGCAGTCATCGTCGCCAATATGCTGAGCTTATCCGCAACCCAGTTTAACACCCTACTTCGCCCTCTCCATTCCGTTCTTTCCATTGGAAATCCGACGCTCAGCCCCTATCAAAAAGTACATGTCGACTTCTATCATACTTCTTTCCTTGACTTTCTTTGTGACCCTACGCGGTCGGGGGGATTCTCTCTTGACCAATGCAAATTCAACCTATGGAATAGAATGTCGAATAAACTGGAGATATATACACCGGGTGAGTGCTATATCGCACATGTATTGCATATCCTGCTTACACTTTGGGGCTGGAAGAGACGATTCCCGTTTCATGGCCTATTAATCTACCCAGCCGTCGTCTGTTGTATGAATGTGTGTGCGAGACATGGATCAGGCTGCTCGCTTCAATTCCTGTGAACGACGAGATGGTTAAATTCCTGCTCGAGTTTGACTTTAGGGTGTTTATCCAACTCAAGTGTCGTATACCCCAGTTCAATGTAAAGCGCTTATATGAGAATGTATGTCCTCTGCTCCATCTTTATCTCAAGTCTTGAATCAGTAGTTCGTGTTTAGATCCCTAAAAAGTCTCGCCATCATCTTATACGCCGTTATCCCTCATTTCTCCTGAAACTAGTGCAGGCCAACCCAAACCTTAGACCATGCAAACGACTTTACATCATTGGACGCGGAGAACATAAAATTGCGGGCCTGGTGGGATCTGATAGTGATGAATGTCAAGTTCATCGCTACCTCTCTTTCTATAATTTCCTACTGCTGAAATCTCTGAACTGGTATTGAAATTCGATGACATTAATATATTTATAATGACAAATTTTAACAAATCTGAAGAATCTATACTTGTTGTACTGCGGTTAATACCCCTGTCTACTCTCAGCTAAGGTTCACTAACACTCATTGGTGGCAGATTGTCACCGTCCTTGGAGTGTGACCTTGCCGACAAAACGGCAGAAGCGAACCTTATTATATGACACAGGCAACCAGAACCTTCCGGATTGCCCGATCTCGCGGTAACTGTTATATTTAATAGCTGAGATTGACTAGTGTTATCACTCACTTACCACCATCGATGTCAACTATAGAAGAAATGCGAGGCGCAGGTGATGGGCAGGGACCCGCTCGATCTGAGTCCGGCGTACTTAAACATGATGCCACGTATTATCTTCAGGATGATCCAATGGCCATCTTTCTCGTAAGTCCACGGATGAAACCCCTGAGCTATCTTGATCGTACTCAAGAAAACAATGTAGATAGAGAATCGGCTCTTCAAGGTCCATCGTCACTTCTTCGTAGAGGGATCAGTCGTTTTTCGTGGCATGTTCACCTCCCCAAATGAAGAAGGCGTAACCCCCGATGGCATGCGTGACCAGTTGCCAATCCCATTGCCAGGAGTAACAGTGAAGGAATTTGAGGCATTACTGGACTATTTCTATTTGCTGTTAGTGTTATGATCAAGCCCTGCGACCTCAGGTTGGAAACCACTCATCTTTCTTAACAAGCAGACCTCACCGCCAGTTGCAATCGAAAGGCGAGACGAGAAACCTACAGATCTACCTCAGGTTGTTGAGCATCTCCCATCGTTTCGTCTTTGACGAAGTATTTCAATATGCGCTCAGCTCGGTGAAACCAATAATCCACCATATTCCTGCTATTCAGAGATTCCAGCTGGGCGAGAAGTACGAACTTAGGGAGTGGTTACTATCGGCATACGAGAGCTTTCTCGGCCGCACAACCCCTCTATCTATAAATGAAGCGGAAATTTTGGGACTTGAGAAGGTTGTTCGCTACATTGCTGCCCGAGAATCGATGCACAGGAAAGGCTATTTTAGCAGTTGGGGCAACCCCGCTGGACCACCAGTTGGGCAACCGTCACTATTGGGGAACTTGTCATGGTCTACGCCGGTGACAACCTCGCTTGGGGACATTTTGCCTGAGGCCAAGGAGAACGGGCCAGTTGTTCGAGAGATCACGAAAATCGTGGAGGAATTCTTTTTTTAATCCTGTAACATAGTATTTACAGAGTCAGAGAGTTGATACGCATGTCCTTGACAAGCTGGGCGACGTGGAAATAGAAGCCCACACAATAGTCTTTCAGAGATCGTCGCTGCTCCTATCACTATTCTCTGATTCTTCAGTGAGCACCCCAAGCGCATTGTCAATCAAAGCCGTAAGAGTGGCATGATGTCTGGCTAACTCCTTGCACAAATCGCCAAGAAATTTGAGTGTTGTCGTATCGGGATTTGCGGCCAAAGGCAATATTGTGGTTGCGGGTTTCTGGCGTTTCGAGAGGCGATGGCCAACATCATCCGGAGTCCTCTGGCGTTTAGACGTGTCGGCCACGAGTTCATGTACAGATGGGGTGTTTTCTTTGAGTACCGTTTCTGGGTCCGTTTCGCATTTGTGTCTCTTGTATGTGCAGCGCAGACAGCGCTCGCTAAGGCGGATGACACGGCGCCAGCAGTGTAAGCCATCTTTGATGCAACAAGTGCACCGATGACGGGTGGGCCGCCAAGAGGCGGCTTTATGGTAGACACAACCATCCTCTGCAACGGTATACTGTGTTAAATATCATTATCTTCAGTAACAGGGAACGGCAAGGTGTGGTATAACACTCACACTATGGATGTCGTTACCTTTGCATTTCTTTGCTTTCTCCTTATCGATGGTAAGTTCTTCTTTAGTATATGGTGTAATTGAGTCCTGCTGGTACAGGACTTTCGGGAGATGGACTGTTGCTGGCCATGCAACACCGTGGTCTGTTTCTGGTATATAAGGAAGCGGTTCTCCGTCGTTCCACCACTCCGGGAGGCGAAGATAGGAAGACGGAGGGTTGGCAATAGCAAAGAGGTGCTTGTGAACCCCACTCGCAACATGGGAGAGGAGATCTTCCCGCTGTCGCGAGGCAACCTCCACTTCTACATGACTGAAGATTTGGCCAGAGCTAGGATCGGAGACCCCGGGTGATGCTGCTACCACGGCCTTCTCCTCTTTCTTGTTGAAACGTTTTGTTTGTCGTTCGGGAGGTCTTTGAGGCCCGCACCGTTGCTGCTTGTCGTCCATCCGGGTCCGTGATCTTGTCACTCTCCGTTGTATTTTCTCTCCTGCCAAACCTTCTTCCTTGCATTCAGTTTGTTGCTTGTGCTCTTCATCGCCATGTTTTCTCCCGACACCGGCTTTAACCTTTTCAAGCTGCTCAAACACGGTATCATAGTAGGCATCAAGCTCCTCGAGTGACAATTTCGCCAGTTCTGCTTCCGGGAGAGTTTTAAAGTTCTGTAATTTTGGAGCGGTGAGCCCGCCTCGAGGTGGCATCTTTGTCTCAAGGTTCGAGTACTAGGAGAGAGTGCTATACAACCGAAAAGATCAAGACAGCGTAGATCAATATTACGTTCTGAGTGCTTTATACCGTGACAATCGCGTGACATAACGTGTTGGTGATTCTGAGGAAGTTCCCCGTCCTTCTGTGAAAGTTGTCTCTTTATAGTATTGATTATTGCCTGTGACTTGAGAGGATTGTACTCCTGGACTGTTTCATGTTGGCTCAGGAAGCCCGGCATGAGTTTGTAATGTCCCAAGATACTGGACTTTGTATTAATACCCCCGTGATCACAACACTGAACATTATATTGTTTCCAAGGATAAATAGCTGTAATCAACGCCCTTTCAACGTCATACACTCCCCATTCATACGTTGCCGCCTCCCTACAACATAAAACCTCATCATAAATGTCAACTTCGACAGCAGCAGTGGAAGTGCAACAGAGTATAGGCGATGAACAATCTCAAAAAGTAATCAAACCCAAACATGAACGTGACTCCAACTATTATTTTCAGGATGATCCAATGGCCATTTTTCTTGTAGGTTGTTCTGCTGGTGTTTTACGGCGGAGGTTATCTTGACACAATATTTTTCATCAGGTAGAAGGCCGACTCTTCAAGGTCCACCGTCATTATCTCCTGGAAGGGTCCGAAGTCTTCCGCAATCTGTTCGCCTCCCCGAAGGAAGAAGGAGTAGAGCCCGATGGCACGAGCGACGAGCGACCGATTACACTTCCAGGGGTGACAGCGAAGGAGTTCGAGGCGCTACTGGATTATTTCTATGCTCAGTTCGTGCCAATTCCCCATATTCTTGGAAAAGCTGCTTAGTCATATTAGACCTCACCAGTGGGAAGGGTCGAAGAACGAAAAACGCTTAGAGAATTACCTTGACCTATTAAGCGTTTCCCATCGTTTCATCTTTGAGAATGCTTTCCGTTATACGCTCAAGAAGATAAAACCGATGGCAATACTCATTCCTGCCATTCAGAGGTTCCAGTTGGGGGAGAAATACAACCTCAGGGAATGGCTACTCTCTGCATATGAGAGCTTGCTCAATCGTCCGGCTCCATTATCTGCCGAAGAAGCGGAGGCATTGGGGATTGCCAGAGTTGTTCGATATATGGGTGCAAGAGAAATGATGCATAACGAGCGGATGAGCGTCAAAGTGGCAGAGTTGGAAAGGGAGAGAAAGCTAAATGATCCCAATCTGGCTCTACCTGCACCCGCCCCTCGTGGAGCCTTCAGTTTCGCACCTGCGAAGGTGGTGTCGTTATCCATTCCAATACCCCCAGTATCAGAGACGAAGAAACTTGTGGAGAAGTTTTTCTTCTAGTTATACTAACTCTAGCTATTGCAGCAGCTACGGCAACCAACCTCTTGACGGACGTAATCTAAGCTCTCGTAAACCTTAATTTTCAACCGTTTTTTTTCTTAAACATCTCTGTACCATGTTCCCGGCGGACCTTGTGTATGGTATCGCCCCTTTAATATGGATCCGGCGGGTATACACTCTCAAAATGATAATTCTCCGTCAAATATTTTCAATAGAGACAGAAAGGCGTTTGTATTATTATCGCACAAGACAAAGCATCAGCGAAAGTCAAGGCGGTTTGGTTTCTTCGTGCCACGATGTCATTTAATTGCGGACAGGCACAGTGCCACATTAATTAGCGCCCAAGGATCATAGCCAATCATCGGCGCTAGAATCCTGACATAACCCTAGTCCGGTTCTACACCCTCAAGGTTTAAACCAATGGCCAGCCCAGATGCCCAACACAATGAACATAACGGACATGTACAACTCCCGAGTCATACAGGTGTCCAACGCACTACCCTCAGAGTTGGAGACAAGGAAACGCGCCCTACCAAAGGAGGTAGTTACCCCGACTTTTCTCAACCAATTGTAGTGATAATTGACGATCAGAAAAGACAGGGTAGTCATCCATTACATAGGAAGAGATGAACGCGGAAAAGAATTTGATAACACATACAAGCGGTGAGATCGATCTCAATTGCATAGCTTTGTGTGGGATATTAATCATGCGACCGCCAATTTGTACCCCATGCTCTGCAGGAATATGCCGTTTGAGACGGAAATCGGAACGGGGAAGGTGATAAGAGGATGGGATGAAGGTGAGGCTATACACTTCAATGTCGATTTAGGTGCTATTTTCCCTCTCAACGATTGACGGTGGCTGTGTGGTAGGAATTATCCGTATGACAGTAGGGGAGAAAGCGCTTCTGACAATCTCGCCGGAATTGGTGAGTTTCGATCCTTGCAATAACGTGCTCTGATGTGATGGGGACTAATGGGTTGACGTTGTAGGCATATGGGAGTGAAGGGTACCCGCCGATGATTTATCCTAATTCGACGCTGACGTTCGAGATCGAGTTGATAGAGATAAAGCGAAAGGAAACTACTACGCAAGCAAGCAGCACTCGAAGGTAATAAGGCTCCCTGGACAGTCGTGGTTGGGTTTCCTTTGGTTGGCGGGTTGCAGTCGTACCCCGCCCAAATTTTCATATGATTGGGAGCAGGGTTTTTCATGTGTGTGTACTGTACTATCTCTGGGGCCACGCTATCGGAATATGGAAATAGGTTTATATATTTCAGCTGAAAGAAAGCAGCTTCTACTGTACCATTAGGACTTTCTCTGTATGAGGGGGGTGGCAGTGTAATCGAGGAAATGACGTCATACCTTGCGTTGTCCACAAAGTATAAGTTAAAAAGTACAGACACATCCACTTACAATCATCTCTTACTTTCTACGATATGGTAGCACCTAAAAACGCAACCGTTCCTGCTCCTGGAACTGGATTCACACCGGGACAGAAGAATACAGCGCTCCAGAGCCATGTTGCGTTCTTTGACCGGGACGATGATGGCATCATCTGGCCATCGGATACGTGAGTACGGTCCTTGGATTATTTGAGTGTCTTTCTGACAATAGAGACAGGTTCATAGGAATGCGAGAAGTCAAATTTAACTTATTTTGGACAATCGTGGCCGTCCTGGTCATCCACATAGGTTTCTCGTACGCCGCATGGGGGAGCTGGATCCCAGACCCGTTTTTCAGACTCAAAATCAACCGCATGCATCGGGCAAGCGAACTTCCTTGTGTTCTGTGGGCGTCGACGTTAACATATCCTTGAATAGGCAAAACACGGCTCTGATTCAGAGTCGTACACAACGACAGGAGAGTTCGATGAGAATCGTTTCGACACAGTCTTCAACATGTACTCGAAACCGCCGCATGAGCAGCTCTCGTTCACAGAGGGTGTACGCATGATTCACGGAAATATGAACCCTTTTGATCCGGTGAGTACTGTATCGTCAATGTTCTGATTGGTCGTTATTGAACGGAAATATAGTTCGGGTGGTTTGCAGCCGCGTTCGAGTGGTGGGCTACGTACTATCTCATATGGCCGGAGGACGGTTATATGAAGAAGAGTGACGTGCGGGCGGTCTATAATGTGAGTTTCCAGGAAGTTTTGTGGATATATGCGTGCCAACACGAGCTACAGGGATCTATCTTCTACCACATTTCCGGTCGCGAGCCGAAATATTGAAGGACTGTAACCACAAGTATGATTGTAGACAGGGCATCCGCGTACTTCGTAGCATCTGATAGACGTGACAAAAGCCCAAATAGAGAACGTGACCTCACTAAGGCAGAGCATACAAAAGAAAAGAAGTCATGGGCTTTGAGTTGTTCAACTTACACCTTGACAATGGTCGCTCCAGCCAACGCCACGGAAGATGCTCCAGGAACATTCCGGGATAAGCAGCAAAACACCGCCCTTCAGAACCATGTTTCGTTCTTCGACAGGGACGAGGACGGTATTATCTGGCCAAGCGATACGTGAGTCCTTCGAATACGTGCCCATCAACGAGTGTTGACAGGGGAGCATAGGATGATTGCTCTCCGTGAGCTAGGGTTTGGACTCTTCTGGACGGTATTCGGCATGATGTCTATCCATCTTGCGTTCTCGTACGCTCTTCAGCTCGAGTCTAGCTAGATTTATACTTCATTTCGCCCTTCTCCTAGGTGGATTACTTGGGGCACAATTATACCAGACCCATTCTTTCGCCTCAAGGTCAATCGTATGCATAAGGTGTGTCGCATATATCCACTCGGGATGTTCATATATGCACCTTTAATTAACGACGATCAATACCCTCATAGGCCAAACACGGGTCGGACACAGAGATATACACCACCACTGGGGTTTTCGACGACAACAGATTCAATTACATGTTCGATATGTACACACAAGAGCCACACATGCATATGACACTTGGGGAAATGTTCACGATGTTACAGGGGGATCGGAATCCATATGATCCTGTATGTGGTTCTTTCGTGTGCCGTTTGGTTAATGTTTTACGGTGGTTCACAGTTTGGTTGGGTCTGTGCATTTTTCGAGTGGTTCCCGACGTATATCATGCTCAATCCGGAGGACGGAAAGATGAAGAGGGAAGACGTCAAGGCGGTTTACGATGTTCGTACTGTTTTTCTTTTAGGGTTCTATGTTGACATGAGGCGCGGTGTTTGTCTAGGGGTCCATTTTTTGGAAGATTGGAGGACAGAATAGGGTGCGGGGAACGAGAACTAAATAAAGGACGTGGCTAAGCCAATCTTTGAACGCTATAGTCGTTTCGGGCTCGTTCTAGAATTTCGTAGTGGTCTGTCCTCGTATCGCTTTTATTATTGCACTCGTGTTTGTGGTAGAACCCTCGTAGTTATTTCTAGATAGCCCTTGACATATTCCAGGACTCTAGAACGCAGTTGACAGGAGAATCACAGGAAAGCTGCGGTAATTACACCATGTAGAAAGTGCAGAGGATGATATGGATCCTAGTCATTGGTACAGGAGTACGAACACGAAGGTTGATAAAGTGCGGAAAAGTCGGACAGTCGATTCATCCGATTTATCCACATTGACAGCGAGATCCAGAGAGGAACGATCGATAAGAAGACCCAAAGAGAAGCACCGAAGGACGGTATAGGTAATATCCACATCAAAACAGACGCCTGAGCGAAGAGATCCAGCAGAGGCCGATACGACGTGCCGCCGCTCGGTTCATTAATCAATCAGAGTCCAGGACTGGCGCTAAATGGCACTTGGCAGTATCCAGGAATCCCGCGAAGGTTGCCCTTGTTTGATAAGAGGTGAGTGAGGAAAGAAAGTGGCTATTTGCGGAGTTTGGAATATAGTAACGAGGTTTGTTTCTGTGGCAGGTTGGCAGGGAAGTTGGAAGTTGGAAGCTGAGGAGGAGGAGGGGGAGGGCCGAGAGGGTGAAGGTGAATATGATGCCCCTCTGTTGGGGGGACGAGAAGGAAGGGACATGGACGGATTTGGGTGGGTCGTGAGCCAGTTACGAAGGTCCAATGGACGATGATAGTTACGCGATAGCTGGGGCTTCCGGAGGGTTTTGTGACTATCTGTTTTTGTGTTCGACCTGGACCTTTCGGTTGGGTGGTCCGAGCTGAAAGAGGTGACAGGTCCAGCGAATGTACGTTCAGCTGGGTGGACCCTGGGTTGACAGCCCCCCTGTGCTTGCAGGCTGCACGTGTGGAGGGGAACGTTTCGCGGGAAGGGAGTGTAGGCGCTGGGAGGGGGGTGTGGTACACGAGGGAGGGATCGATGATCGATTTGGGGTGCCTCGAGGCGGGAGGGGGGTGGGTGTCATGAGATGATGAGATCGTGGATGTTGGGACGTCGTGCCGGACTTCCGAGTCCCCGTTCAGTTCGATGGATCTGTCTTTGGTGTGGTAGGGTGGGTTGGTTAGTTGTGATAACGTAGTGTTGGTCGGTTGGTTGTGAAATGTTGGCTTGGGAAGGAATGAGGCGGGTATTACATTTGGGTTTGGGCTTGGCTTTGGAGGGTTATTGTGTGCTTTGTGGTGATGACGTTTATGGATTTGACGGTCGTTTTTGGGTTTGATTGACTTTTGCTTTTGATCTATTTGGGTTTGTGATTGCGTTGTGGTGAGCGGAGTGTGCCTGAGGAGTCTGAGAAGAGTTGGTTGCCGGTATTATTGTTCGTCAAGGATTAATGTCAGGCGGAGATAGGGACAACTTGATGTCTTTATTGGGGTCTCTTGGGCTATGGACGTTTCTTTATCACATTCATAGGCCCCTCGGCCTAGAACATAGAGAAGAATGGGCGTAGTGTCAGATAGGATGATGTGACGGGTACAGAGCATCCACGAGTCGACTTGTGCGCGGGAAGTAGAAAGGCTTGTTTGCTTGATTTGACAAGGATGCACCGGTTCGATGCGTATATTCGTCCAGATCCCCAGAAGCAACCATTAAATCATAAAAGCGTTAACGATGGGTCGTCAATGCTCGTTATTACTTTTGTGGGTTCAAGCATGTTTTCAATAATAAATGTACCATCTGGAATGAGGTGTTAGAAGATTGCGTGTTTGAAGTGTTGAGAAAACGCACTGGGCCCATCGTTCTCCTGTGCCCTCCACATTGCCTCGTCCATATCCTTCGCTACCCCAGTGATAACATGTCGTTTCACGAGGCGGTCTTGTGCCTTGAGTACGTCAATATGAATGAACCAGCGCTCATCCAGGAGTTTCCCGGCCTCAACCCAGGGGTCAATAGAAAGAAATGTGTAGAGTCCTTCAACGATGACGATACGGTGGTAAGGGTGGATAGCGACTGCACCGGGAGTAGGATCCTTGACTGCGTGGTCGAATGAAGGCGCAGTGATCACCGGGGTCCTAGGAGTAATGTCCTCGCGTAGAGAACGTATAAAACTGACATAGGAGGCTCCGTCAAACGTCCAATGTGCACCACGTCTGTCGTAAGCGAGTTTAGGGTCCGGCATGGCATCAAGCTCCTTACGAGAGTAATGCCAGCCATCAAGGCCTACAAGTATTGCGGCATGTTGGGCGCCCGTAAGAGACTCTGTGAGTTTTGCGGCGAGTGAGAGTGAGAATGTTGATTTCCCCGAGGCTGGGACGCCTGCAATGCCAATAAGCAGTCGTTTGTGAGGAGGTATGCTAGGCGCCGATCAGCCAAGAAATGTCAGAAACAGCCATGAGAATTGTACCCGTTGACATGTGTGATGAGGGTAGCAGCCAAGTCGGCGGCGATGGTGTCCATCGTAGATGTGGCAAGACTGATGTTGACTGACAATGATCTGGCAATTGATAATTTCTGGCCCCCTGTGAATAGACGCCGGTCACTACATTACCTTTCCCTCTTACCACCACCATGGCCAGCTCAAGCACAGCATTAGGACGCAGAATAAAGCGGTGAGCTACGTTGTTGCTCGATGGAGCTGGGAGCTAAGCCATATATGCACCCCTGGCGTCATGTAGGGCCGACCCATCGACTATTCAGGACAAGTTTCTGGTTGGGTACCAAGGATGGTGTGTTTGGGCGTTCACAGCAACTAATTCAAAGTTGAGGGCGGATTGTCTAGGTTTACATGTCCAGGCGATGGAGTGCCTGTAGGCCCGGGTGAGTATCCCAGTTATCTGGTCAGCGCTGATTCTTGCTCACAGCTCAGCTCAGGTCACCACGGCTGGCTGCATTGGTTCAATTCACCGATTCCTGATGGAGGACATCCCAATATCGACTTATGGCCTGATGTTTCTGCCTACTCTCCCTCTGAATTGTATCCTGCACCAGGGCTGAAAACCAGCACAGGTGAACAGGCCCTTCTCTTTTCCTCAAGAAATGCTAAGACTGTGCAGAGGTATATCTTTGTAATTACAGCCGGGTATGGAACATTCTATTGATATTCTGTTGTAGGCATTTCCACTGGATGGCGGAAAATGGTGTTGATGGGGCTTTCTTGCAACGTTTCGCGGGTCAGACAGATCTTGAGACTGGTAATGAAGGTATTAGAAGAATACGTGATGAGGTGGGCGATCGCGTTCGAGAGGCTGCAGAGAAAGAGGACCGAGTATTCGCAATCATGCAAGTCATTCCTCAGAACTCCTCACCCCACCCCTTCACATTCTGATCGCCACTTTTCGTTTGCCGTTAGGTACGATGTATCCGGCGTCCCAGCCGATCGCATTGCAAAGGTCCTCCAGAACGACTGGATACACCTCATGCGCGAAAAGAGCGTGTTGGACAGCCCTAATTATCTCAAAGAGAAGGGGAAACCCGTAATCGCATTGTGGGGTGAGCTGAGGATCTGGCTGTATCAAGATTGCGTTCTCATGATCATCGCTTTTTCTTCCGTTTTCTTCTCGATCTTTATTTACCTAGGTTTCGGATTTGACGGAGCTGGGCACACGCCAGCACTCGTTCGGTCCATTGTAGCGTATTTCCGGAGTGTCACACCAGGAGGGGTGTACATCATGGCGGGTACACCCGCATTCTGGAGGACATCAGAGGGTGATGCTGATCGGAACCCCGAGATGGTGGATGTGTGGCTGAATGAGTTTGATGCAATTTCTCCTTGGACGATTGGCAGGTACGGGAATGAACAGGAAGCTGATGATTTTGCGGAGACGAAAATGAAGGGAGATTCAGAGCTGTTGAAGAAACGCGCGGAAGAGGGTCATAAGAAAGTTAATTATGTTCCTGTGGTTTTGCCTGGCGGATCGGTGCGTTTGAGGATTTATCGAGTTATATATATGCGGATCGTGGACTGACTGGGGTAACAGGGATATAATATGTCTGAAGGGAAATGGGCCTGGAACGGTATCAAAAGGAATGGTGGACGTTTCTTATGGAAACAAATCTACAATGCGCGCAAATTGGGTGTACGAATTATGTATGGTGCGATGTGGGATGAGTAAGTACACCACTTTACCGATCATTTCGTCGATGCCAATAAGTCGACTAACGCCGACGTGCCTAAAGATACGATGAAGGGACCGCGTTCATACCCGTCGTACCTTCCAAACGACTCCTGCCTGAATCAGACAGGTTCAAATTCATGGCTTTGGACGAAGACGGCTATGATCTACCATCAGATTGGTAAGAGCAACCAAACAAGTACCCTGTATAATGAAGCACCCAATCGCTCACATAACGATTATCGGCTCTATTCAATAGGTATATGCGGATTTGCGGCTTCGCGGCAGAAGTGTTCCATAACGAACGAAGAATCTTCGAAACTTTCCCATCTAAGGAACTTCAAGATTATTGGTCTAATCATCCCAAGTATGAGGATGTTCCAGCCCACCTTGTTACTTCGGGATCTGGTTCCGCGGGTGCTAGTCATAGTGGACCCGGGGGTCCGTCAGCTCCTGTTGGCGATTCTGGCGTTGACGGTGATAAGAAGGTGGGTGGTGGAGGTGGGGAGTTGTCCGAAGAATGGCTAGCTGTGCAGAATGAGGATAAGGAAGAAGTGCCCCCGCCGCCATATTCGCTAGAGGCGGAGGAGGTTCCCGCTGTTGTGACGGCCCCTGTGATGGCAGCAACGTCCTCTAATTCGGCCCTGGTCCCTAGTCCGGCAGTGTCTGCACCGGTGGCTGTAGCATCTAGCCCCATCGTCCCTCCTTTGCATGCTTCTGGGCCCCCACCTGTGAATACATCGACACGCCCTGGTCAACAGCCTCTGGGCCCGAGCTATGGCGCACAGGATCCTGTTACGTCACTCGCCAGTGATTTTGGCCGTGCGACTGTTTCGCAGCCAGCTAGTCCCGGAGCACTGAATGTGGCATCCTTGGCGCCACCTTTACATCCTGCGCATCCCGCCGCTTCTGGTTCTAGTCAAGGTGCGTATGGAAGGTCGACTTCGCAGCCTGGTTCGAGGCCACAGTCGTCTGCTGGTCTTGCGCGGCCGCAACCACAGCTTAATATGGCTACATATCCCTCTGCTCCGCCTTCGATTCATGGGTATGGCTCGGCTTCTCCACAACAGCAACAGCAACAGCAACAGCAACAGCAACAGCAACAACAGCAGGAACAAGATACGCCAGGGCCATGGTCTCAAGGACAGTGGCCTCCGCCGGAATGGAAAGTCAATAATACGACTCCTACGACAGCACCCTATCCAGTGTATAACCCTTCCGGTACTCCTAGTGGCGCGAATTTAAGCAGACCGCATACGTATAGCGCCGGACATCATTCTGCCCCCTCAGCTGGAAGTGGCACGGAATTGAGACCGAGTGCGACGATTAGCGGTCCGGGTGGACGACCGAGCTATGGCGGACAATTGACGTCTTCCGTTCATACAAGTACTAGCCCTGGACCGAGTTTTCCTATTGGCCCTGGTGGATTTGGTGGACCTGGTCCTAGTTTGAGTCCGTATTCGAATACTGTATCGCCGTCGAGTTATCCAGGACAGAGACCTACGTCGCCGTATCCTCCTACAGCACCTGGGCCTCAAGGAGTGACGACGTACCCAGGTCAACAGTCGCCCTATCCTGGACAACATCCTTCGCCTTCTGCGTATCCTGGACAGCAGCAGACTTCAACTTATCCCGGGCAGCAGCAGACCTCGATGTACCCGGGTCAACAGCCTTATCCTCCCTATCCTGCGCTTCATAACTCCCCTCCGCACAGTCCGCCGGCTGGGAATATATCGTACCCTTCTACAACTACGGATCCGTCCAAGGGTGGTCCATCAGGGTACCACCCGAGTTATCAGTCACCTCATTCTGGTCCGGGGTATGCTCCCCACTCAACTTCACCGCCACCGCCTGGAATGCCTTTCCCCCAGGGCCCTGGAGAGTATGGTCACGGCCCGGTGTTCCCAAGTGGACCGCAGGGCGGGTATGGTGGATATCCACCCCAGCAGAATCAATATGGGCAGCATGGAGGTCCGGTGTACCCTCACGCTGGCCCTGGCGCAGGTACGAATTCAGGTCCATGGGCTCCGCCTCCGCCCCCGCGTACGTTTGCTTCACCTTCTGTCTTTAATATACCTGTATCTGAATCTTGTTTCTGATTTTCATGTTAGGACCGATTACGAGTGCGAGACCTAGTTCGAGCTCAGGCCCGAGCTTCCCTGTTGCGTCAATGGCGGGTCAGCAGGCGTTCGGACTTGCGTTGTCGGCTGTTGATAAAGTTGCCGGGAAGAAGACGAGGGAACAGTTGGAGGCTGCTGGGTCGAAGTTGTTTGGTAAGTTTAAGTGAGGTCGATGGCGCAGGCGACTGTTATCAATAGTGGTGAAGCTTGAAGGATATTTGATTTGTCCGCCGGATTTGCCCTGCTTGTATTTTGGGGGATATTGCGTTGTCATTAGCTTATGTGATGTTTGACTCATGGACGATGGTGGACGGATCCTACAAAGTCTGGAAAGGGTGATCTGCGATCGATGGAAGGTTGGGAATCATCAAATTCAGCCATAGATGCTTGGTTCGATAACTGCGCCATAACGTATGTAGTACAAATAATATTTTGGAACGGCGTTTCTTAGAATGAGGATTCTTTTTGCAACATGAACAAGGCGTGTTTTGTTGAATCTCGGAATTGAATGGTTTGGTATGTGTACGCAATCAGTCCCCCGACTCTGGGTGAACCCTCGGGGACATTTCGCTACCCTCGCACTTGTCACGGTGTTTGCACAATTCGATAAGCAACGGGGAGCTAAAAATCATACGAAGTAAATTAAGAACCAGAGCTTCGGAAAACCAGTGCGCGTGTACTCGAGTTTGATTTGCGTAGTTCGGCTTGAGGCATACTACGTTGCATTATGTCGCCCTCGGACCTAGTGGCTATGAACACTCAGCCAGATGACCTGCAGGGACTTATGTGTTTGTTCAGGACCGCACAAAGCGATTGACTACATTAGAGACCCCGAATTTTCATTTTAGCTAAGATGAATTAAATAATGACGAAAATCCTCTCTGCTGCGCTGGAACTAAAATACTCCGCGTTGTTCATGAGGGCAGTTTTGAGTTAATCAGCTGTATTTCACTTGAAACTCTGCCGGAGTTTCCATATGTAATTGGAGAGAACCATCGTCCGGGATAGGGATCCCTGGACCCTTGGTAAGCTTGAGCTGAACACGTTGTTTTATGACCCGACCATTTGTCAAGATAAGTTTTTCATGTCGCCAAGCGTTTATTTACGCCAACGATCATGTCAATAGATTACGACCGGCGCCTCGTCATTGAAGGAAATTTTTGTGGAAGTAAGCCTGAAGAAGCCATCACAGGCATTTGATAAAGTTGCATGTGAGAATTTCGGTGCAAAGTGATAATGAGGTAAGAGAAGCTTGAGACGAACTCCATCTGGTCGTCCTTGATAATGGAACACAGCTTATTATTACATGGGTGCGATGTATCGATGGTGATAGGCAGATTACATGCGCTCTAGGAGGTTTGATTGCGCAGGTGGGTCGGGGGTTCGAGCGGGGCGATTTTTTAAGTTGGGACCGGAGAGGAAATAAGGGGTTCCGGATAATGCATAATGCTTGGTTAGTACCAGGTGCGTGGGTGCTGCGTGGGTGTTATTAGGGTGGGAGGCATCGAACTTATCGATTGCTGCCCTGTTTTGGAAAACAGGGGATTAATATTCATCAACATGTGTTGGGACATGAGGACGCTGGGCGACGTCGGCTCAGAATAGTCCTCGTATCAGAGCAAAGCTAGGTGGGTTCCTGTGGGTGTATTTTACTTGTTCCATTGGACCGCCTCGGCGTGTGTTCTCTAACTCTGTCGGATGCCGTCAACCTGGCTAACGGGCCTCGAAGACACGCTGTGCAACTGCAGCTGGAAAGCCCGAGAAGATCAGGTTTCGAGATAAGTGTTGAATCTCAAGAATTCGACAATTTAAACTTTTTCCCTTACCACCCCTCCTTCACTGATCTCATCAGACTCGATGGAAGATTGGGACATGCCAGGTTCGGTTTCAGCTCCGCGAGACCACGTAAATGGGCCGCGAAGGTATCGAGAAAGGTGCGGACAGGTGCCTAAGCTTCGATGAGAATTCTCACCTCGCTCGTGAACAGAGAACGTATTAAGAGATCGGAAAATATATAACATCTCTACAACAGGTCTACTCACCCGCTTTCTGATCCCGCTCACCCCATGCAAGCTCAGTACAACATCTCTTCGTCGTGCCCCCCACCCATAGACTACTACCATACCTCAACTGCATACTCCACAGTACATGACCAATATCTCGCGACAGGTGGAGGAGATATTTTTGCTGGCAGCTTCTCGAGAGGATCATCGCTTGCATACCCACATGAGGACTACCGATATATGACCGACCGCGGAGGACCGTCCGGCGTCGTCATTGCTGGTAGTGGTTGTGGGCTCCCCACGACGTCCTATGCACCTGTTGCGACGACGAGTATTGCGTTCGACGCCACCGGTCTGGGATTCACCGAGAACAACAATCTTGTTGCGCCTGTACCCGCATCGGGCAGAGAGTACTGCCATCCCGAGGATATATCGGGCTCCTATGAGCAAACCCAGGGATGGCAATGGGAATGCCATTCGACGGGACAGGCAACTATAGCTCCTCCCCCGCACCCACCCCCATATCCACTTACACACGCATCTGCGCTTCCTCGGCTTCCTAATGCCACGGGCGCATCTGGCGTACTACCACCGCCGGATCCCGTGTTCGTGGGCTCTTTGACGTCGACGATTAAAAGCGCGGTTACGGTGGGGCAATCCCAAACTTATCCTGTTCGCTCGCCTACCGCGCAGCTGCCTACTCCTGCTGCTATGGCCATTTTGTTGAATCCCAATGGACGAAGGAGGGAGCGGACGCCACAGATTGCGATGGATCCTGCTAGTGCTAGTTTGTCTGTGCAACAGCCGCCCTCTATGATGCAGATGTCGTCTAGTGTGGCGGATACGTCGGCTGTGATGCCTGTTCCTGACATGTTATCGCGGGAGAAGAAGCACGCTTGTACGATGTGTCATAAACGGTCAGTTGGGGTTGGGTAGTGGCTCGATTACTTGGTACTAATCGTCCTTGCCTGTATTTGTAGGTTTGATCGTCCTAGTACGCTGAGAAAGGCGAGCACATGATTTCATTAATACAGGGATATGGGTCGCTTACGTTCTATGGAATAATCTCTTAGCATCTTCTTGTGCATACAGGGGAAAAGGGTGAGTTTGATTATCGTTATCAGTAGGAATAAGCAACTGAGCTCCCCCCCCCCTCTTTCAGCGTTTGTCTGTGAAACCTGTGGCCGTAGATTCGGTGTGGCGTCGAACCTGAACCGGCACGTCCGAAGGTGTATCTTAAAGCCTGTGAACGCCGCAGTGTCTTCCGCTACATCCTCTTCTGTTTCCCCATCATCAGCTAGCGGACCACCATCTGATATGTCTGCCAATCATCTCGAGCCATCCAACGGCAAAGCGGGAGCTCCGAAGCGCGGTCGTGCGCTATCTTCGACCGGGTCGACTTCGAGCTCCTCGACTTCGTCCTCGAATAGCCAGTCGCCCACCCAGAAGGATGCCATCGATGGTGCTGGGCAGAAAACGTCCAGCCAGAAGCGGCGTAGACGCGCCCCATCTCCCTCATTGTGGATCCCATGGTCGTTGAGGGCGTTTAATTTGGCGTGTGAAGAGTATTATCGATCGACACCCGTGCCTTTGCCGCCGGTGCGTCGAAATTTGCCCAGAGAGGAGAGAGATTCTTGGGATGAGAATGTATCGACGAGGCCGTACCACCCACACGAGTGGAAGGGTGTGCTGCCTGGACCTGGATTGGGTCATGGCCTGGGTTTGGGAGGGAAGGATGTTCGGAATATCAATTTTGGCGGAAGCGGAGGAATTATGCTTGGACGCGTCCTGGTATTTTGAGAGACAGGGGTTCTAGGACGGAAACGACTTGACGACTATTGGATGAAACGATACCATAGAGGCTCCTGAGTGCTCAGGGGGTCTGAAGGAGAAGCGATGCCTTTTTTTCTTGCTCTAGATGCTTTGATGATTTCCTTCTTTGTTGTTTTTTTGTGTTTGCGTTGACGAAACTAGTTTCCTATCCAGAAATTGCCTAGTATTTGTACAAAAAAATTTCACCGATTCACCGTTACGAATATAAAATTGTAAGAAGAGTAGTTGGGATCAGCGATCTGTACTGGCACGGACATTCCAGTATTCTTGGACTCGTAATGTGGCGAGCTATAAATTTAGCACCACTAAGAAGAAATGACAAATAAGGACAAACATCGCGCTCATCGCGACCCTCAATTGCTCTTCGCTACTTTTCGCGCCTAGCAGAATCCTGGAAAATGCCCATATCTGCAGCACAAAAGACGGCCATCGAGGAAGTGATAAGCACACTGTTGGGCATACACACCCCCCGAGGGAAGCGGGCGCTCTGTGCAATGTTCATGGAGCTAGTTGATCGGGAGGAATGGCCACAATATTACGAGGTACGCTTCTCGCTTAGCCCCGTGCCGGGACGCTCAAGGTGCCCAGATCATCCCAGAGCCACGCTGCTTTAAAAACATCAAGGCTGGACTTGGGAACGGACGGTATAAGGAAGCATCGGACGTATACACAGACCTATCTCTTGTCTTCTGGAATGCATTATTTTACAATGAACCCAAGAGTCAGATAGCACAAGACGCGGAGACGCTCAAGGTGCGCACTGCCCTGTTGATTCTCATCAAGTTGGGCTTAATATTCAATTTATAGAGCGTATTGGAGAGTGAGTGGGGGAAGAAAAGTGTGCTTCCCGTTCCTCGCACATCACCGCCGTCGTCCTCGGCACAGAAGGTCCACGGCGTCGCCGACAAGCCCGAACCTGCCAAACCCGCACAACCGCATCAAACAAATTCTCGTCCTCCTTCCACCACCACCACTACCTCGGCGCCTACCTCATCTAAGATGGCGCATTCGATCCCAGCGCCGAGTACGACGACTTATGCAAAGCCTGTGCCTATACGACCAAAATCCGTGCAGAGGCAGCCGAGCCCAGATATAGAGGTGGATATTATGTCGGCAGACGATGGAACAGGAGATGATATGGTGGCTGAGCGCGACCCGGAGAGCGAGGAGATTGTGAAACAGTTGGAAAAGGGTTTACCGAGGTGGCCAGGGTTTGGTGAGCAGGGATGGATGGAGGAGGTGCCGCCGGTGCGTTTACCCTCGCGTATACACGCATCTTTATTGAGTGCTGGAGACAACAGGATAGGCTGCTAGAGCTCGTGCAGGCTATCAAGAATTATAAAGATGTGATGTATGTCATTTTCTTCGGCTTGTTTTCAAACGGATATTTATTTCCTGAATAGCGGAAACAAACTGTCATCGTCGTTGGAGGCCGTCCCCGAAGAGTCTGTAATCCCCCATATATCGTATATAACACCCCTTTCTCTCAAACATATTGAAGTACGTCGTCACCGAAAACCGAGATGTCACCTAATCCAAACTTACATATAGTCACGAGCACGCGGCAAGAAGTATGAAAACGCGGCAGAATTTGACAAAGAAATCGCTCGGCTATTTGAAAAGGCTAGACGGTATCATGAGCCGTGCAGCGAGGCTTACGGACATGTTCTCTCACTGCAGCGCTTATATCAAGCGCTTACATCGCCAAACCCCCCACCTGGCCCCCCATACGTTTCCACAACCAACTTTGCCGCCCTACGCGCTGGACCAGGGACAACAAAACCTGTGCATGGTGACACTGATGGTGTGGCTGGCGTGACAACGCATCGGGTGTTGACACGGGACCGTAAATTCGTCGACGAGGTGCATTACAAAGGGTGGAGCCTGAAATTAGCGGATTGGGTACACTTAAGCAACCCCGATGATCCCAGTCGCCCCATCATAGCACAGGTTTTCCGGTGCTGGATTTCAGAGGAGCCGTAAGTTACATGCTATTAATCATGATCGACATCCATGATAACATGCAAATCGCAGAGCGAAGGCCGGCCAACCGGGGATAACAGTATCATGGTACTACAGACCAGAACAGGTACACTTAGATGTTCTCAAGCTTTATTCTATATTTATACCAGTTGCCCAGACGTTTCATCCCGCCGAAAGGAAGTTCTGGGAGGGTGAGGTATTCAAAACGAGTGAGCGCCTTCTGATCCCTTCCAGTCTATCGGTTCCACTCATGAATTATATCAATCCCAGGTCATTTTGCTGATCATCCAGTTGAAGACATCATCGAAAAAATCGCATGTCAGTTTACAGCGCGCCATATCCGCGGACGGCCACGACCTCCTTACTGGTACCTTGGCTTTCCGCTCTACGTCTGCGATTCGCGGTATAACGACCGTGACCGCGTTTTTGTCAAAATCAAGAATTGGAACTCGTGTATACCCGAGGAAGTACGGAAGAGCACGGAGTTCATGCCCATCTACCCATTCGAACGGACAGTGTACCCCATCCGATACCCTAGTCCATTTTTGGTGAAAGGGAATAAGGTGAAGGGGCCTGGAGGGATTGTAGCCTCTACTCTCGACGACCTGGTTGAGGCTGATGCAGATAAGAGAAAAGTGACGACGAGGAAGTCGGGTGGGGATGCCGGCCCCAGCAAAGGACAGTATGTTGGGCAATCGGCGGCGCAAACAGCTGTTTCCGGATCCACTGCACCAACACCCCAACCACAAATTCAACAGCAAACAGTACAACAATACCATCAACAACATCATGCTACTCAGCCGTATCGGGCCCCTGGTCCCGATAGATCGGTGTATACAGCTGCAGGAGGAGCTACTCTTGGGAGCAATATTCAAATAGAAAAGCTGCCCCCGGAAACCAGTAAGTCTTGAACACAGCCTTAATATTCCGGATCGTTCGCTAAAAATAAGACTCGCTTTTTTCATTGTTATTATCACCTTGACAGCGAAACTTTTCGATCGGGATCCATGTACGAACGAGATGCTATGGTTTTCCGCACCGCCCTTAAACATTCCACGTGCACCACCAGCGAAGCATAGTCTGACATATCTGCATTTCCTGTCAACAAAGCGGAAGCAAGAAGAGGAACTAGAAGGCGCTGCTAACGGGCGGAATGACGATGAGTTGGACTCGCTGCCAAACAAGCGGATGAGGACGGGCACCGATGTGAGGCCGACTGTGAGAGAGACAGCGCAGAATGTGTGGGTTGAGATGGGTATGGATATTTAGGCCTAGGGGGGTTGTGTGAACAGATTGTATTTTTTTGGGTTTCTTGTGAGTAAATTTGCACTTGGGTATATCTCTTTGTTCAATTTCTGACACTTCCGGGATATAGTAGTGCGTGCCAATTCTGCAGTGCTTTTATCGATGGTATCCGTCGACTTCGTTGTGATGCTATGATTTGAACGACTAAAATTTCGTGGGGGCAAACTTGATGCTGGGAGTTGAACGTTGATCAGCGCTGATCTCTGGATCCTGAAGGTTATTGTCGGAAAACGAAAGGCTGCTTCAAGGGGCTGATACATGATTTGTCGGATTATTTGCAGTTATACTGAGAATAGTCGGCAGTCTCATCTGCTGTAAATTAGACGCTTGCGCCTATGATTAAAGTTGTTAGGGGGTCGCACACGCTCACTAGATGCCCGTCTTGCTAACGTTGCCGTGGCACAACACTGGACGGCATTGGCCGTAGATAGGGCATTTAAACGGCCAATACTATACAAAGATCGTAAGGCGGCCGAGAGTGCAGCGAAGGCTAGCCCTGCAAGTTTTCGAGAACGGCACCGATAGCAAGAGCCCAAGCTTTGTTTCGTAAGATCAAAGACCATACATGACCCACAAGCATCCGTGCAAGAGACGCTTTGCACAGGTTTGTCCGTCGTTATACCAAGTTGGCTCTAGAACAAGGGTGCTGTGTGAGACAATATGAATAACGCCGATACGGAGAGAACCGACAGGCTAGAACTTGGAGGACTCCAAATTCTAATGCTTCCTGTCTGTCAAGCGAGAGAATTTACTCGGCCAACCCCGGCCTTACAAGACCGGGTCTATACAAATATTTGTACTTCGAGCGCTGGGGGGGCAGTACCGAGGTCAAAATCCTGAAGTATGTTATGCTTTGCCTACATACGTTTTTTTGGTGAGAGCGCCAGTTTCATCTCGGGGGTACATTGCGTCTTTGCCCCTTCATTTACCACCGTCTTGTGGCATCCCGCCTCGAGCGCTTTAGGACGGTCGTTATTAAATCTCTCACAGTGGGACAGATGATCACGGTTCGATGAACCCATAAAGTTCAGGAAGTCGGGGAGCAGATGGCTCATGAATGGTTGTGCTTTATATAGCTGATCGATATTCACCGGATTAGTCGGACAAGAATGTGATCATGGGGTATGTCGGAATCTATCAGATCATTCTATGGAGATAGCTTACCTTGATTAATCATTGATTATCTTTAGATACCCCAGATGACCAAACTCTAACCTGTGACGAGTATCTCGCTGCGCTCGAAACACACTCACTCTGGTTTTGGCCGAGGGCAGCGCCCACTCTCAGACGCGAGGCTGACATCAAGCGTTCATTTATTTGGGGATGTAGCATACCCTGACGGTTCATTTCCGGCTCACGTTCCACATGGTCCGCACTATGAATATTTGCCAATTGGTCCTTCGCACTAAAGATACCACAAAGACCAGAGGTTTCGGCATTCGTGTTCATCGCTATTCTCACGGGATGAGCTTGGGTTGGGGCACCAATACGGTAATAAAACTCACAGGGAGAAGTTGACATAGCGGGTTTAAAAATACGCTTGCACAACTGCGCATATGACAAGACCATCCGGGGTCCTGGGTGAGCGTCTATCGGAATCAGAAGACCCCCTTTTACTGCATGCCATCATTGGGTTGAAAGCCCATACATTGTCCCTGCCTGCCCCTTGGCTTTGACCGTTATCAACCGTCCCAAGATCTGTCACTGCCTCATTCGTGCAGACGCCGAGTTGCCATTGCCTTCCCAGTTTTGGTCTTGGTTTTTTAACCTTGAACCACGACATTCTCCGGCTGCGACCCTTGTCTTCAGCGCTCCCTCCGCTTTACACAATTTCGCGACGGTCCGCTATTCCTTGACCTGTTACCACGACTTTCGCCCACTCAGCGTTACGTTTTCGACTTTAGCAAGAGCGCAGAATACGGTGTAGGACTACGATGATGACCTGGAGCTTGTCGAGGGTTACGGGCGTGGGTTTGGCGGTGGCTGCGATGGTCGACGGGGGAGTAGGACGATTGGAGGCGCGAGCTTTCAATGGTCCGACATGCGATACGACGCAAGACTGGCTTTGGATGGACAACCGACAGCAGAAGTCGCCTTGCTTGACAGCTGCGTACTTGCAGGGAACGTGCATCGGTAAAGGTAAGTCTTCCCATTACCGTTCGGGTAATATGTAACTTCAACATTTCCCATATAGATTTTTCGTTGGCCCCATTGGCGTCCAACCAGAAGTATGACCCTCCGTCGGTAGCCCTTGCTAATCCTTGCTACTGGTACGCGGTGTTGGATTTTGTACTCGACTCTCTACTAAATTGAATCCTCAGTTCGTGGGCGGTGTATAACTTATACAGTGCTTGTGCTCTATGCCAAGGCGCACAGAATGGCATATCGAGGTATGGAATGAAGTTCCAATGCAACGGAGTGCTAATTGCATGAACTAGTTGGGCTAGCTGGAACAACAGTTGCGCGGGAAATTCATCATCGACGGTGTAAGTCCCTCTCCTTTGATACTTTCGTATGTGCGAGGCTCAACCGCAGAATGGAAATCAAGGCCCTATCCCCCCAATTTCCCCATTGCGGATAATACAACGTTTCCCAACTGGGCCGCCGTCAATCGTAAGTGGTCAAAATTGCCCTGTCCCGTGCATCCTGTTGACAGGGCTAGCTAGCTACAACCTGGACCGATGGGCGTTGGGATCTCGTTCAGGCACAGAACATCTCTATTACTAGTATGTCAACGTAGGAGAGAGGTTGAGTTGCGTTTTCTCATTTCCCTTCGAAACAGAACCTGGTGATTGGGTCGCCGCGAGTGCCGCTAGCCCAAGTTCAACACCTGGACCAAAATCCAGCAATAACGTCGGTCCGATCGTAGGCGGCGTTGTGGGAGGTGTTTTAGCGCTTGCTATCGGTGTGGCGATTGCTCTTTTCGTCTATTGTCGTAGCCAACGGAGACGGGCGCAACGGAACCATCTATCACAGGTGACACAGGTTCCTCTCGACCAACACCACATGCGCAGTCCTTCCGACATGTCGGCCAAAACTTTCGGCTCAGGCTTTCCTTATACCTCTCTGCAGCATACCGCCCCAACATCCTCAGGCTCTATTAGCAGGCCCGTTCATAGCCCAACAACCTTCCATACGCATAACCCTAGCATCGGCTCGATGACTCATGAATCGCTACTTGCCCTTGGGTCAACCGGATATCCTGTTACTCCCCCACCTGCAAGCATGCAGGCTCTGCCTAACGTATATCACACACCGCAAGGGGCGGTCTCCCCTTTCACGTTGGAACATTCAAACGAAAACGCTAGCAGCCACGACAGGAAGAGGTCGGACAGCTCAACACATGCAGGCGACGCAAGTGGTTCATCAGCTGCGCAAGGCCGATCCCCCATGAACCCTCCAGCATACTCTGAGGCACCTCATGGTCACGGGGATTTCTCCTCCCAAGCCCCTGATCAGGCCTCGACTTATGGTTCCGCCTCGATTGTGACCACTCCTACTAGCACTCCGCACAGGCGACCCCATGAGAAGAGTCCTTCTGTGGGCTCCGGGGGGTCGGAATCTTCCGCTACAAGTGCAGGCTATTGGACTCATACGCAGTCAGCTAGCTTGTCCGGTGTACTCAGCCAGATGGGCTCGGTTAATTTGCCTGGCCCATCGGCTGCTATTCCCCCAGGTTACGCCGGTCCTGGACCCAGCACAACGGCGCAGCCCAGAGATGAAAAACGTCGGCCTACGATTATGAATCCCACAACTGCTGACAGAGAAAATCACGACCCTCCTCGTCAGGAGTAATAAATATGGTTTCATTGCTTTCTATCCCTTATTTTCCCATTTCTCAGCTTTCGGAACGCTTTTATCTATACCCTACTTCCTTGACCTGTTCCTCTACCCGCTGTTCTGTACTCAGTTATTGGTGGATATGTAGTAATGCTGTTGATCTTGTGTGGGCCCTTTCGTTATTCAAACTGTTACTCCTTGCTGTGGCCAAACAATGTTGGGAGCTTTGTGGTCCCTGGACATCGGATGATATATAATACTTTGGTGCACCGATCCTTGTCGACCGTAACTGTTGTATCGCCTCGTGGATTTGGTATGTTTTGGGAGACGGATCGCCAAGCGAAACGGGCTATGTTCCCCAACTGTCGCGCCGATTATTAATTATTCGGAACCTGAGACCCTGAACACCGAACTTCCCCGTAAACATGTGCCGTCGGCTTGGCGAATTCCCAATTTACGATCTTGCTTTCCCCATTCCGATGAACATGGGCTCCCCCACCTATTCTCGCGAGCGTTGTGTGCGTGATGAGCGGCATGTCATTTTGGCACCTGTAAGTATTCCAGGCAGATGCGCTGATATTCATGGAGGCAGCCTCCGAATTTGGCTGTGTTCAAACGAAGGATTTGGTAGGGTGATGCAATCCGCGGAGGAACGCACACCCTGCATCTGATCTTGTTGAATTCAAAGATTATACGCGGATAGACATACCGTTGAGACGCTGGCGGTTGGTACAGCGGCAATACACGATGGTCATCGGGGGTCCTCCTTCGATCTTGTAGTGTAGGAAGCTGAACTGCGGAAATAAGGCGCTTTGAAGACGAGGAGTTGGCTGGATTCAGCCATGCTAGAAGTTGCAGTCGGGGGGTATTAGCATTCCTCATACATCCCGTTTCGTAGCGGAGGAAATGCGGCATGGGTGGGGTCATTCTCCGGCCGCTGTATGGATTCATGCGGGAGGGTTGCAGTTCGATATTAATACTAAGTGTATATTGTGGCAATGGGTGTAATTATCTGATCGAAATGGTTGATCGAATACACATGAGGTGCGGTTAGGGTAAATGAAGTTCTCGGTCAAATGCAATACAAACTGGCATAGGCCGCCGAGCACCAGCTGAGTGAAGTCGACGCGGATTGGTGATCTATTTCTGCTAAATCAACTGTGACGGAGATTGCGACGACAGGAATATTAATCGAAGTATGGGTGGTCTTCCAGCTCCATTCGGGCTGAAGCCCTCGGTGTCCCCGGTGCTGTCCACACCTGAGGTCGGTGGTTTGCAAGAGGAGGAAGGCATCAGTCAACACTGGTCTAGCATGTGTGAGAGGACAATAAAAAGAGGCTGTATTGGAGGCAAAGCAGCGAGGAATACAAAGCAGTATCCTACTGTATTTAATTGAGAGAAAAACAATAAGAAATGATCGACAATAAAACGGCTGGGCATTTCTTGGATTGCCAAATTATGGTAACCAAATTTCAACAGCATGTCCTGGAATTATTCTGATATTCAGTACCAATGGGTCGTAGAGTGGGGACCGCCGGAATATATTAGACCACCCGCATTAGATAACCGTCCATTCATGCGACTCGTTATGGACGTAGGATCACTATAATGAATGATCATGTTCTCGAGGTCCTCAGGCGCCTATGTTCAGCATGAGCGTTCGGTATGTGTGATATTGAATTGAGCACATCGTCAGGAAGCCTTCGTCATGAAAACCGGGTAATTAATCAAATTACCTTCCTAGTTCAATGACTAATCTGAAATCGAAATTGACCAGGGAGTATCGTAGATGTGTTAATCGAGCAGGATCGTCCCATAGAGAGGGGGTCGATAGAGACAGCCGCTATGAAGTGGTAAATCAATAATACTTGTGAAGAGTTGCGGCAATAAAAAATCGTTTTAGCTAGTGGGTGGCGTCTCAGTGGGGGTTAATGATAACGTGAAAGTGGAGCTCATCCTTGCTTGCGTGTATGGTGTTGAGTCTTTTGAGGGGCTCGCTCGCACTCTTGGTGCAAGTTGTGTTTTATACTTGTTGAATCTCTGCAATGGAGACAAGCCGAGAAATTGGGAAGGACCAGCCACATGAGAACATCGAGCAAGAAAACGTGTTGATTCGGTTCACCGATGGATCAGATAACCGTAGCCGCATAGATAAATAGACCAGCGGAGAGAGCAATGAGGGATCTCATTGAATGTCCACGGAGATAAGATGCGGTGGTGCTTTCGCGTCTCCGGAGCAGCATCTCCCGATCAGTTCTCGCGAAAGTGGGAGTTCCATATATGAGGTGATAGTGTGTACTTCAGGCCGATTTATTGCCAGCACATTCATTGAGGCAGACAATGATCGTCCATTCGCCAGGTCTATGCCCAACCCTTGCATTGGAGAGACCAACAGTTCCTGAGATTGCTGGCTAATAGATTCGGGTGGACGTTAACGGGAAATGAACGTTTATCGGGGGGTTCAACACACCCCATCCATTGAGCTAGAAGAAGGAAAATATTGCGACTGGCTTCTCGCAGAAGGCTTCCACGCAGGACTGCGCGACCACTGGTTTCCCAATCCTAAGTGTGTTTTCTGTCCGGCTAGCCCTATCAAAGCATCAAGAATAGATGTGTTCCTTGTGTGTCTTTGGACAATAGGGAGGGGAAGGAGAACGAGCGGACGAATCATGAATGGCCTTGAAGCCCTTGAGGAGAATCTATAATCCTATGTGAAGAGGGAACATTAGAGAAATACCTTGTTAGTTAGTAGAACTTGCCAGTAATTTTTTTTCGTGGACACAGAATTACGGTAAAGATAATATCGTTAAGGCCGGGGGCGTGTGATTTTAAATATATAGGTAGCCATGAAGACGATGACAAGAACCCGAGTGTTTAAGCTTTCAAGTTCAGGGGAAGGGGGTATTCAATCATTGTTTGGATTAGTATCTGATGCCAAATATGGTACCGGGCAGATATGCACAAGTGTTTATATATGGTCCCTGAGTCTGCTGGTTGGATGGCATATATTATTCTTGGTCTCCTTCCCCCACCATCCTGAACCTCCTGTCTGCCAGCAACTTTCTGGTTGGACCAGTCAACTTTCTGGTTGGACCGGTCACAAGTTCCGCAACGGCCGGAGTCTAAGAAGAACCATAATAATTCCCTCCATCAATCACGAACGTGGAACTTTACACAATCCCGAAATTTCTGTCGACCGCGAAGCAAGTGTTATATTCACCACCACATGCCGGGGGTAAATGTAACACAGACGGAGAATGAATCTCCTATACGCGTGGTTATAACACCATCTCAGTCGTCCTTCTTTGCGGGAGAACAGTTTTCCGTTACAATCACCTTCACGAATACACGAACGCCCGAGGCTGGACCTTCAAAACCCGCTGAACAAGCACACTCGCAGACACGTACGCACAAGCGCGGGGTACATTCGATATCTTCTGCCCCCCTTGCTCGCCCACCAACGTCGCCAGGGACACCACGTCATGCAGTTAACTCTCCTCGAAAATTAGGTGGCTTCGAAGATGACGCACTTCCTGGACGGAAAGGGCTTGTTGGCACGGCAAAGATGGGCTACCACGATGGACAGCTACCTGAACTGCTGGAGCAAAGGAGGAAGAAACTTCTGGCCAAATCTCTGTCAATATCAATTTCGTCCCAGGAACTAGATGAACAGTTTGGAGAAGGAATCATTGCCGCTACACCCGCTTCTGCACCCTTCAACAAGCAGACATTCAAGGATACTAATCAGTGTAAGCAAAATATCATCCCGTATTCTACTCATGCTGAAGTCTGCTCGATGTAGCTCCTACATCAGTAAATGTACCCTCGCCGCTCTCGCGTACCGACACACTCCCTCTATCTTCCGACCATCCACATGCCCGTAAACAGTCCATCCTCGATGGTCAATTCTCTCTTGACATTCTATCACCCACGACCTCGATACCGCCACAACCATACACACCTACTACTTCCCTCTCCCTTTCAACGATCTCCGAGACCTCCTTTTCCGGAAACCCCTCCACACACTCCCTACCAACGACAACGACAACGACACCCCGCACCTCTTCCCCGCTATCCCCGACCTACTCCCAACCCGCCTTTCATCCAAATAACTCTTCCAATTCAAATACTGTCCAAGCCTATCCTTCATTTACTGCCTCGAGTGCGGCGCCCGCAGCGGGAGCCACACCAAGGCCCCACCATAATCGCCGATTCTCTCAACAGATACAAATTGGCTTAGGGCAGCCGTCGAATGTCGCACGAAATCAAACGCAACCACGGACCGCATTCTCTTCCACATTCCCACAAGCGAATACCGAAGTTGTACTCTACTCCTATGCCCAGCTTGTCGGGACAGTCCATGTCATACCAGAAGGTGCAGGCGGGGCTACACCAACACATGACCAGGCCTTCAGGATGAACCGGATCCGGAGGGCGTTGGTGCGCAAACGTGCGGTGGTCGGTGGTGGGAGTATGGACATCTCGCAGTCACTGCACAGTGGTTCGAGTATTGCTTCCAGCATCAGTGGAGGGTCACAGTTACCACGTCACCAGCCAACGCAAGGACCTGGTTATCCTCGAAGGAGACCCGGTCATGGACGATCTATCAGCTTCTCTGCGAGCCTGATGTCGTTATTGTCTCCTGCCGCAGGTCCAACGCCCACAGCTATGGGGGAACGTGCTATCACAACCTCCCCCGATCACTTGAATGGAGACGCTGCTTCGGCCTCGGGGCTTAAGCCAATCAATGGGCCTGGGCCAGGCGGTGGTGGGCTGGGCTTGGGCATACTGAGCTCACCTACACTGGGTAGTGGTGTATTGGAGGAGAGTGTTGATCCAGAGCTACCTTTACCCACGTTTGAAGCTCAGCCGAGCATGCTTGCTGTGGACCTATCTTTACCCCCGGGCGAGTCCAGAAGCTGTACGTTCTCTTTTCTATTGTTTCGTATCTCTTCACAGTTGAAAATGTGAACAAATGCTACAGATACATATACCATCAAGCTCCCGGATGTGCTGCCTCCGACATACAAAGGCCGAGCACTTATATTCTCGTACGAGCTCGTGGTAGGGACGTGTAGAGCTGGTTCGTCTGCTCCAAACCCGAAACAGAGCTCTGGGACAGCAGGGACGAACAGCATCAGCCGGGTGATGAAGGTCCCCATCCGAGTATACAACCACGTCACAGGTAGCTATCCCGGTCATCTTTTTCGGTGTTCCTAGATTTACCGCAGTTACTAGTTGGCCGACCACCTCGGCCGTACGATATTCTCTGGCCTGTCTTGCATGACAGGCTTTCGGGCCTTGGGAAGGGGAAAGAAAGGGAGATACCGGAGGCACAGGGGAAAGTTGTTGAGGAAACTGGGGCGATGGTCGCTAAGCTGAAGAAAACAGCACATCTGCCTTCTCGTGAGTCTCTCTTCACATGAGATTTCTGATTGATGCTCAAAAGTCAATACAGCGAAATCGGGTGGTGAAGGATCCCTGGAAGAACTGAGGCAATACACGAAACGACTCATTGCTTCGTTACCCCCCATCGTCAATGGAAATGGATTTGATGTGTCAACCCCTGGTATTGAAGGAAAAACTGCATCGTCGTTGTCCGCGTCACTACCTACAACGGACAGCGATGCTATGAAGAACGTTGGCTTGAGGGTGAGCCTTGATGAGGCTAGGGAGCAGGAAGAAGAGGAAGATCGGGCCATGGCCGGATGCCGAGAGGCGGTGGAAATCTTAACTCGTCTGCCGAAAAAAGGTGAATATGGGTTACGTTTCCCTGAAGAACTCAAGTCACTCATGGCACATGTTAGCCTCATACGATGTGAACAAAGATGGAGTCAAAGTTGCAGTGCTAACATTCACCAAGTCGGCATACCGGCTCGGCGAGACGGTGTCAGGCATTGTGGAGCTGAACGATAGAGTGGGTCGGGCACGAGTGCTACAGGTGTGTATGAAACTTGTATCATGCTTATATTCATGAAGAATTTACACGCCAGTAGCTGTGTGCAATCCTTGAAGCTCACGAAACTCTTCCAACATCCGTTGCGCCACTGATAAGCGCCCGCAATCTCAAACGCGCCTACGCGGAACACCACGCCTCGTTCACTCTCAACACGCTTCGTACAACCTTTGCCCTCGATATTCCCTCAGACGCAAGCCCGGCCTTCCAAGTGAGGGTCAATGATTCTGATTGTGTGGAACCTTCTTCCACCTCACTACCAACATCACTTGGTGGGCTAGAGTGGAAAGTCCGGCTCTGTCTCCTCGTGGCTATTGCGTCAGAATCCTCTGATTGTGGGACAGAAGGCGTGTACTTCAAGAACCTCGAGCGTGACGGACCAAGGGGTGAATGGGGCTCATCATGGCGCGCTCCCAAATCACTGGCACCACTCGAGAAACCTAGACTTGGACTAGATCATCTCAGGAAAGAGAGTGAGAAAGCGAGAACGAAGAGCTGGACACAGCTTTTTGTTGATTCTGTATGGACTACGATAGGCGGCGTCGCCGCCGGTGGGTACGAGAGGGAGCATCATGATGGAGATGAGAGCGATGCGGAGAGCGGTACCGGAGAAGAGAGAGACTATGATGGGATAAAACCTAACTTTGCAGGAGGGGTAGGGAAGGGCGTTGATTATGCGGGTGGTGAGGAGGGCTGGAAGGAGGTGCGCCTTGAGACGGTGGAATGTGAGGTGCCGATTAAGGTGTGGCCTGGTAACACGGCGTTCAGAGCAGTGGATGTTGTTTTCGATGTGTGACTGGTCTTCCTCTTGTTCTTTGAATGATACACTTATGAGATATTTATTCGATCGTGTTGTAATTCTATTGGGATGTCATTAGATCAAGTTGGAAGCAATCCCTCACGCCCACTAGGGCCGCGCGAGGGTGACCTATGCTAAATGACAAGCAATGAGGGGCGCTTGACAGGGGGATCAGGATATACTGTGCAATCACGTATTTCTAGACGTCAGAAGACAAGTACATATGTCTCATTGTTTATTGTAGCATTTTATTTTATGAAATTTCCTCCAAGTACTGCCATTCCGTTAGAACGTATATTTATTTTGCTTTCTCTTCTGCATGTACCAATGGCTGCGCGAATACAATACTTTACAAACAGATACTTCCGTAGTATAAATAGGAGAGCTCTTTTGTACGCTTCGGCAGTGAATTGTATTCCGTTTATCTGAAACCATCGAGGTTCTCAGAAGCCTCGCCTCACTCAAGTGGCCCTCTCGCTTTCGGACCCCTCAGGATTTTGGGCTGAGGAGATTGAGTAATGTAATCGTACTTGTACTCCATACATTTTCGTTCGCAGAACAATCGGTGACACTTCACCTCCTAAAGGAGTACATATGCTTTACATTAGGTTATCTCCCCCGGGCCCGGGCCTTTCACCGATAGCAGAACTATGGTTCGGGTCAACCACCATATCTCGCTCCTTTCGTTGCCTACCCCTGCTCTGCGGTGTCGCGTCCTGTCCAGTGCCAGACCAACGAGGAATGCGGCTCGCCTTGTTACGGTGCAGGTTTACTTCCCTGGATAAACCGAGGGAATTCACCTGATTTCCATCGGGTCTCGACTCGGATGGCCCGATGCCGGCTTTCCTTCGTGGTCGTCTTGGCGAATTGTCCCGAACGTCACTGACATGGTAGCGCATTGTAGGCTGACTGTATTCCTCAAGGGCTTCTGAGTATGCAGGAGGGTCCGGATCGGCTTCGGGTCCCGGATAAGGATAAGGAGGAAAGTCATATACTGCCACTTGGTCATATTGGGCCCTCTTTTGCTTCTTGCGATAATAGAAGAAAAGGGCTGTAATGATCAATGCGAGGACCACAACACCTCCTGCGGTGATCCCCCCTGCAAGCACAGCTGCGTGGGTCGAACTTGTTTTATTGGCGGGCTGGGTCGGACTCGCTTTATTAGTGGGCTGGGTCGAGTCCGTTGGGATCCAAGTGGGAGGAAGATCCACATCGTCTAGACGAATTTGAGTATAATTCAGGTTACGTTCATCTAGCTTACATTTTCCCCAGTAATCATGAGCCTGTGAAAAATTCCAACGCCTATTTACCCACGTGGTAGCTAATTGTTCTGTTAACTTGACGAAGTCGCCCCAAGATAGCTATAAATCTCTTACGATCAGTACTGGCCCAGTATGGAATTGTTGTTTCATTTGGGGGTATTATACCGAGGGAGAAGGGCCTGGTTTTTTCATTGACAGTTCAATCTAAGGAGAAAAAAATATATAGTCATTACATACCTGTCCTTTGATGTGAAATCCCCACAATGGACACTCCATGAGGCCCAACTAGTTTATGACGGTCAGAAGCGCTCTTTACGGATACGGCCTGCGCACCTCAGTACAGAATTTTGTTGGCCTTGGCAAAAGGAGCATGCACTGTACAAGTTGTAAACTGCCCACGAACTAGGGATGTATCAGATTTGGATGTCCCTCCAGATCGAGGGAAACCGAGGTATACCATATACAAGGACTGGCCGTGGTATTGCTAGGGGGGTTGTATTCGAACCCAGCTGGGAGTTCTACAATGGAGTAACCTTCACCGTTGTCGATCAGATTCAGATCTCACTCGAACAGACGCGAGGTGATAGCCTTGGAATGACTTACTCGTTCCAGTACACGCTCCTATAAGGAATGCAGCTGTGTAGCAAGGGGATTTCCCCTGCTTATTGTACATCCAGGCCCAATCACCTGGCGCACTGCAAGGGGGGGCTGTATAGACCGTATCTGACCGTACCAGTTTACTGGCCTTTGCAACTCGGGGAACCTTAAACTCGGCCCTGATTGAGTACTCCCACATTACACGTAGATTTACGTTGGCCGTGGAACAAATAGTTCGGGGAAAGTGCTGGTAGTTGTAGACAATGGTGGTCGAGGGTGAGCAGAACAGAGGAAAAAATGGTGGGATTTCGCAGGACCGAATTGGTGGGTTTATGCCTATAAGCCCATTGCGTTTAGCACGAAGAAGGTAAGTTGTGGGGCTCGAAGCCTTGCGGTTTTAGTGATTCCATCGGAACATATATGATATAAACAGCTGATATGATCGCATGACATTAGGTTATATTCGTCGCACAGGGCACCCATAAGCTGATTCCTACAATCACCCGAACATCTATGCAGGCATTAGACACATAGTTGATGGGTGTCTACAAGAAGGCATGGACTAACTTACAATCTAGACATCATAAACCAAAATTTATACCAGCTCTTTCGTCTGTGGAAGTGTGGCTCATGGCCAGCGAGCTTCGTTCCTTCCCGTTCCTGTCCTGGCTCCGTGTTCTTGCATCTAGACTAGGTAAACGTGGTGGGGTGCGCACTGCGTTGTTACGGTGCTGGTCCACTCGTCCAGACAAAGAAGTGGACTTCGTTTGAATTGTATTGGGTACCGAAGGCGCGACAGGTGCACCTGCTTTCCTTCGAGGTCGTCTCGATGGATTGTCCGCTAAACCGGCGATATTCTGACGCCTCGAAGGTTGGTCGCCTTCTAATGATTCTGAGTATGCAGGAGGTTCCAGGTCGTCGCCAGGGTAGGGATCGGTGGGGGGGGTGTCATACACAGTCACACCCGGAATTCGATTATATTGAGCCTTCCTCTGCTTGCGAGAGTAGAGAAAGAGAGCCATAATGATCGCTGCGAGGACGATAACGCCTCCTGCAACCCCCCCTGCAATCACACCTGTGTTATTTGATGGTTTGTCCTGGGTCGAGTGTGTGTTATCCTGGGTCGAGGTCATACTATCCTGGGTCGAGTTTGTGTTGTTGGTAGGTTGGGCCTGGGACCAGGTCGGAGGAATATCTTGAGGACCTAAGCATATTTAGGTGTGATTATTGCTAAGGCTATATCACGCAGACACACTCTTGCTCCAATAATCATGAGCTTCTTGTTCATTCCAGTTTTGACCCGTCCATGTAGTGGCTAAACAAGCATATTAGCACGAAGTCGCTTCGAATTATCACCAACGCCGCACGGTTAATACTGGCCCAATATGGGATCGTTGTACCATTAGGAGGTATCACGTTGGCGGGGAAAGGCCTAAATTTGACTGATGTTTCAATACTTTGTGGTGCAAGATGGCCAACTCTCACCTATCATCTGACTTGAAATTGGAACAATTCGTAGTCCATACGTCCCAACTATTCGCCAGCGGTTAGGACTGCTCCGCACAGATACGATAGATACTCACGTCATCAGAGGGTTTCCTTGGTCCTGGCAGAGAGAGCATGCGCCGTATAGATTGTAGACCGCCCATGAACTCAACAAGTATCAGTGCTGGCCATTTTAGGATCTGGGTAATTTGGGGCATACCATAAACAAATATTGGCCGTGATACTGGAAGGAGGATCGTATCGAAACCCAGCAGGTAGTTTTAAGATGGTATAACCTTTGTTAAAATCGATCAGATCTTGTTCTTATCCATATGAAACAAGAATAAAATGACTTGCCTTTTGTAATGCATGCTCCCACAAGGAACGAAGCTGTCAGACAAGGAGGTTTTTCCTGCTGATTGTACATCCATGTCCAATCACTCGTCGCACTACAAGAAGGAGCTGTGTAGGCGGAGTCCGAGCGCGACAGACTTGTGCTTCCTATTGCGGCTACAACAGGGACCGCGAGCTCGAAGGTCATTATTGGACTCTTCCACATTATGCGCTTTGGGGCTTAGGCTGAGGACAACAAGCGGTGGGGGGCGGCTGGGTTGCGTGATGTAGAAAGCAACAAGGGCGACAGCGCTTGTAATCGAGAGGTAACGGACAAGTCACCGGAGCAGTAACAGCTTGGCCGTTTGTGCCTGTGAAATTCATCGGTATCTTTAGTACAAAGAAGCGAGGTCTTCGGTCTCGCAGTTTTTGGGTGTCAGTTTGGACCGGCTGACCGGGGTATCCATAAGAGTCGAAGCACCATATATATAGCTGATGTATGACAGAACTCGGCATGAGAAATCAGTATCACCAGCCTTGTTTTGTCCTTAGGAATATCCACAAGGTGGGTGAACCTCCTAAGGTGTACGGAGCGTCTGGCCGGCAAAGTCCACCTAATTCTCACTGAGAGTCGAGCCCACGTTATGCCTAGCCAAAGAACGAGTGGGTCCTCGAATGTTGGGTACCGAGGATCAGATTGTCGCTCAAATTGGCAGTGGATGGCTAGAATGGTGAAGTGGCCATTAGTCGGGCAATCGCCAGTAATCGAGTGGCGTTACCTCAGAGTAGTAGTGTGCCCATGTGCTAGATCTGATTTTATTGATCGTCGATTGTAGAGGAGGCGCTAGACTCCGGGTTGTCTTGGCTCTTCTGTTGATGATCAACGCGTCAAGTCAGCTGATTCAAATGGTAGCCCTTGAAAATACCTTGAATTTATCTCGAAGAAACTTGGGAAAATCTCGCATTCGAGGGTATTCGGTAAGCATCGCATCCCGCTGAAGAGCATCTCCATCAAAATGCCAGCAAATGACCTTGTTCTTTCCACTCCCGATAACGTAGGGTGGCAAGTCTTCACTGGCGAATGGAGGCTTCTCGACGAATCCCATGCGATAGAAAAACAGACTCCGGTATGGGCGTTTCGGAATCTGTAAGAACCACAGAATATCAGGGTGCCGTTGATTCATCACGAACATGCGAATGAAAAAATTACATTATTCAGAACTTGTTCCGACTTCGGTTCTTCGAGGTGGCGTATCCTGATAATATTCTGGGGTGCCAGAACAGGAATCATCGGAAAGTTGAAATTTGCCAAGGCCGTAGATGCGGCATCATCCAAAGGAATTGACTGGTATAGGATGAGGAGGGCTCGAACGAGAGATTGGTACACCATGCTTGGGTCCTCTGTTTTCCAAACAAGTGGGAGCTGGATTTGAGGATCATCCAAGGGAGAATTGCCTACCACAGCAAGTTGGAACCGTCCAATACCAAATTAATTTGAACTCACGTTTACTGTTCTTATGTATCTCGTTCACTTTTCCAAGCAAGTCACTGCGTAAAGTGGTGGCGCATTCCAACCGGAGACAGAATTTGCCAGACCGCCTGGGATCCCAAAGAAACTCCATGAAAGAGGCATGATAGAATGTCAATGTGAGCGCCCTGAGTTCGGAGTTTTGTGGTGCTTCTTCGTTGCTGCACGCAAGATTTAGGACAGAGTGGAGGCTGCGATAAGCATATTGAAGTTGTGATTCCGAGAGGTTGAGAATGTTGGCTGCCATTTTTGCATCATTGCGAGACCCGACTGATGTAAGGATCAAGATCTTCTGGGTGGTTAAGAGGACTTGAGACGGAACGCGTTGCATGATGAGCATGTAAAGGGAGTCAAGTTCGAATAAAGGATGTGTAGTTCGAACTTCGTTGGACTTTTTCGCCAGGCTGAGGACAAGGCGTAATTGATCTTCCGGACCCAAGGAGTCGTAGGCACGGATGAAACGAATAATAGTGGCGGTATAAATGAATAGCCCGGCAGAGAGTTTAACAAGCGTCCCGATGTCATTTTCTGAAGGCCAGGATAATGGCAGCCCGTGTTCTCGTCTGAGATTTGCCATTTCATCTGTGAGGTACTGTGTGATTTCGTTGTCAACATCCCGGGATACAGGGAGCTCTAAATGGAGAGAAAGGGACAATAGGCGTGATGAGGTGAAGACTGTGATTATGTGTGGTTCAGGACGGCTGAAGAAGATCCAGAGGAAGGGGGTAGACTGTTCTTGTACAGAAGTCGCGACAATCTCAATGATGTTGCGTTGAGACTCCATTGTAGCGCATTCATCGAGACCATCAATGATGATGACCAACTCTCCAACGTCAATTCCCTTGTTTTGTAGTTCCCGAACGGGTGCGACGATGAGAGCTTCGAATTGCTGAGTCATGGCTTTCGTGACGAGTGTGGGGTCTCGGCGTATTTTTTGGTCAAGAATATCGCCGAAGGGGGTGATTTTGGTAGCCAGCTGGTAGGCGAGAGTGGTGAAGAAACAGTCTGGGTCATCCCCAGAGTTGAGCCTGGAGAAGAAGAAAGCAGCGCCGAGTTTATCGTCCAATGTCTCTGCAACAGTTTGTGCAACAGCAGATTTGCCAACACCAGCGGGTCCCTGCATCCACAACATCCGGCCAATACGGTCCTTTTTGTTGAGACTCCATTGAATGATCTGTGCGATATAGTCTTGTCGAGTCCCGGGATGACACCTCGGAGGGGGATCGCGCTCAGAAGAATCGTGCGCAGCCTGAGGAAGTGATGCTTTTAAAAGAATGTCGAGGCCTTCTTGTATTTCAGCGAAAACGACCCAGCTTCTAAGCTAAATGAGACTCACCACTCCCACTGTTGTAGTTGAACGTTTGGGGGTTGCTCACAAACTGGGCGTTGTTGACGGTGAAATTCTGTGCATTTTGGAAGAAGTTGGATGCCATGGGTGTGGCTCGATCCTAATCAAGTCTGCCTCTTTGTTGACCAATAATATGACGGCTCAAGCCAGAAATCGATATATGTCGGATGTGAAGTGATGGGCGTGATGGTTGGAGGCCCTGATTCTTTTTCCCATACGCAGGGAGCCTGAGTAGCGCCATTTGTACAACTCAACCCGACCCCATTGCTCTCCTACCACCATGTCAACTCTCTTGAATGCCCACGACTTTGCGACAAATAACCTACAATTTATCGATCAGTCGCATACCACAACAGTTTGCGTACTACACTGGACACTTCTCTCAGCCGCATCACCTATTTACGAACAGGCATTGCGGGCGCTCCTTGAAGCTTGAAGCTTCATTTCCTGAAGCCAGCCATGACCCCTTGGCCCACTACCCACCACCTGTATGCCATCCGGGAACAGGCAGGATTATATTGGGAAGCTTACTCAGTGCGGTCTCGAGATCCTCAAGATCTCGATGCTGATAATCACGCTCTGGCTGAGGGGGCCTGCTGGAGTTGGAAAATCAGTCATTGTACAAACTTGTGCTGAGACTCTTGAAAACAAACTTGGCGCATCTTTCTTCTTCTCGTGCCCTAACAACTGCGACGACGCAGTCCGTTTTTTTTTACTTCGCTCTCCTATCAACTTGCCATCAAGTTCCAATCCTATGGGGACATTGTTGATCCCAAACTCCATCGTGACCTTACTCTTGTCAAAAGATCATCCTGCATCAATTCCACGACTTCTTCGATTCCATCCAATAACATAAGCTCAAAGGAGAAGAATTCTTTGAGCGTGTTATCATTGTCGACGGTCTCGATGAACGTGCCTGTGCAGAAGTGTAGGTAGACATAGTCAAGATAGTCACAAGATCTGTTCGAGAGGAATCCACCCCTTTCCTCTGGATCTTTCTCGGCTGCCTTGAACCCCACCTTATCGACATATTCGACCCGCCGGCTGCCAAGTTACTGTCCGTTCAGATGGAGTTGACCATATCGCAGGAGATCGATAACGAGACTGATCTGTATCTGACAGACAAGTTAGTAGATATCGGACAAAAGCATGGTCTAGCACTCCTGTGGCCAACCGAAAAAGACATCTGGATTCTCGTTGACCTCTCCGCTGGGCTTTTTGTTTATGCCTGTACTGTCGTCCACTTTGTTGGCGAGTAAGATTCCTGTAAAGTAGCTGCCTGCGAGCGCGATTCGTCTGTCAATCGCTTTAGTCTCTTTCCTTGAAATGCATCAAATTAATGGTGGAGATGACTACATGGTCATGGTAGAAGCTAAATAGTGTAAATACACCGAGTACGGTTAAATATGCCCAATTCCCTTGTTTCTCATACCAGCCACGTAGGTAACCCTACATCAGGATTCCAACATAATTGACCTCAGCTTTGAAAATGCATCCCTCCATGAAGAACTGTTGTCCCTCCCTGGGACGCAAATAGATCCATTGATTTGGAATGTGAGTAAGTCCCTGCATTTGTGTAATTCTGTCTTTCACTAGATTCCTCTCGTCCTAGGTCCCTCCAGAGTCCAAGCTGATACAGCCTCATAACACAAAAGAATTACTTTAACTTGCTCGAAGTGTCTTCAATTTTAACCCCAAACAGCCCGACTTGTATGCAGTCGGACGTGGAAAGAAGAAAGCATTGCTGCAGCAAAACGTGGGGTGTTCAATCACTATTTTATTTTGGGTAAACCTGGTATTTGCCGGCCCGGGAGATGTCCACTACTTAGTCTTGAGTTTGAAGTATCCAAGATAAAACTCAATCAGCGAGCATCCTAGGGACCGCTGGTCCTAACTCGTATATAGGTGAAATGGAACTTCGGAAATCCTGAACCAGCCTGTTGAACCTTTCGGTAACCCCAGTATTCTGGTAATGGGCGCCTCGCCCATTGCGTCAGAGCTGCTCACTCTGGTTTTCCGGTAACGAATAATATAAATAAATAAATAAATAAGTGATAGCTTATTGATCCATGATCTCATCTCTCTCTTGCTGCAACCAACCACCATGTCTGCATTTTCGTCTATATTCCCAAATATCCGCAGACCACAGCCGTCGGCGCTGCCGCCGCAGCCTGACCAGCTTTCCGACCTCCGCTTTGCACTCGAGGTCATGCCTGGCTCGCGGAAATATGTGTTTACACCAGGCGCACGTGCGGAGATTTTGGGCAAGCTATACTCGAGTTTTCTTGGGAACTACCCCCACTTGTTTTTGGCGGGCGAGGCGAGCAAGGTGCCTCAGCATATGTTGTTGTCTGAACACCAGGCTTCGCCGAGCTCAGGGGTCACTGTGGGAACAGGGAAAGAGAAGGAGGACCCAGTCATTCCTGGGAGGTCGTGTACACATATATTCAAGAAGGGAGAATGTTGCTTTCGGTGCAAGTAGGTGCTCTGGTCTTATTTTTGTTTATGCATTACTGATGCCCCGAACGAAGAGACTGTTCGCTGGACGACAGCTGTGTTCTCTGCACCAGGTGTTTTCATGCGACAGATCACTCAGATCACAACGTGAGCTTCTTCATCGCCCAGCAGCCGGGCGGAACCTGCGACTGTGGCGATGACGAGGCATGGCGGATCCCGCTTGCGTGTCCACACCACCCGCCTTCACCCTGCCCCGAAGAAATAGCTGATGTATTTAAAGCCGGTCCGCGCGTCGCATCGCGGCCAATGCCTCGTGATATCCCTCCAGTCGAACATTATCCCTTCCGTACCCAGATTCCAGAAGACCTCAGGACCATGATGCATCGCACAATCGGTTTCGTGCTCGATTATATTCTTGATACGATGGATTACTCCCCTGATGAGCCCGGACCTCCGCTCCTAGAAAATGACCTTCGATTACAACCCACAGCGGATCCGATGACGAAAGATCAATATTGTGTTGTCGTTTGGAACGATGACAAGCATTGTCACGACGAGTTGATCAAAATGCTTTGCGACCTCACAAACCGGACGCGCGAGGAATCTCTGGAAGTGATCCGACGGTTGGATCACACAGGACGTGAGATTGTCGACATGAATACCAACGTCTCGAAACTTTACGAAATGGCTATGTCGATTGCGCAGGTCGATTTGGGAGTCACGATACGTCGCGCGTACGATACGTTTTGCGAGCAGGTCGTGTCAGTGTTGATTGAGTGGCTTTCGGATCTAACAAAATGCCGTGTTGGGTCAGATGCGCTGGTGATCAAGGAGATCATTGCGGCAGAGTTGCTTTCGCCTAGGAGGAAGGAGATGGGGTATCCGATAAACACAAGGTCACCGCTGTATATCAACGATCCAAGTCCAGCGAGGATTGACGCATTGTTTTTGTATCACACGAGGCTCTGGAAGCAACCACGGTTGTGTATGAAGGAGGTGTATGCGTCAGTCACGGCACTGAGCAAGAACCATAAACTAGCAATTGGTATGTTGCAACATCATTCGCTTCTTAAACATACTCATGCTATTATAGCTGGCCACTTCGCCAACGTATACCACAGAGTCATAGATGCCTATCTCCTGGTCGATCGCGAAGCTGAAACGTCCATCAAGTACTTCGCTCTCCAACTATTCACAACTCCATCCGTCGCAGGCCACACGGTCAAGAACCACAACCTTATCTCTCGTCTTCTCAACATCATATCTTCATTCTTCACCAATCAAATCTCGGAGAAACATATTCAATATCAGACATCCTACACAGGGCCTCTAGACGTCGAATCTTATCCTTTCAAATCCAAACGCTTCATGCCCGTGTTCAGCGACCTGCGGTACCTCTGCCACACAGAACCTGTACAAGAAATGATCGCACGGAACCGGGACTTCATTGTCCAATTCGCTAAAACCTGCCAGCTATTCATGTGCGTCAACCCAAACAAGCGCGCAGTGACAAGCCACATAGAATATGAAACCGATGCCTGGATATCTGTGTTCAACGTAACCCTCTCTCTCTCTCGCGTCATCAAAGTCTTTGGCGAGGCTTTCATTAAAGCCAATCCCTCACAACTAGTCTCTGCAATCCAACACGTCATACATGCAATTCTCATGGTCGTCACTCTCGCGGATGATAGGTTGGATAAGGCAAAGTTCACACCAATTGTCTTTCACCGGGTGGAGTTTGGCGGGAGGTCGTATCAGGTGGTCAAGTTTGATGTGTTAGAGGGCTGGGTTAGCTTTCATCATTCGCTACATTGGCTTTTGGCAGAGTTGTTAAAGCACACCCAATTGTTGAGCAAGGAGGCGTTGGGCGTGGTTGGGTATCAAGATTTGAGAAGCGTATTTCTGGAGCATGCTAGTGAACAAGCAATTTTGACGATTGTCGATTTCCCGCTACGAGGTAAGCTTTTATTATCTTGGTGACTTGTTTCATTAATGTTGAGTATGTGCTGTAGCACTCGCTATGATTGCGCAGATCAGAACGGGACTCTGGGTCAGGAATGGATTTGCGATTCGTGGACAGCTACTCCACTACCGTGACTATATGCTTCGCGAACTCTGTTACGACCAGGACCTTTACATCCTCCAAACGTCTCTTGTCCTCCTCGACCCCAACACTATCTTCGTCTCCATCCTCGACCGTTTCGGCCTTCTTGACTACTTCTCCGGTATCACTACCCATGCTACATTCGAACTCCAGCAGCTCTCAAGCATGGTTGAGGAACTGCTTTACGTCCTCATTGTGATCTTAAGTGAAGACGCCAGTCCACAAAAGATGTCGGTTGAGAACGCAGTTCGGCGAGAGATTGTGCATGCTCTGGCGATGGGCCCTTGTACATTCTCGGATCTAGTCAAACGCGTCGCTGAGCGGTTGGTCGACGATGTGTGTTTCGAGCGCATGCTTGCTGAGGTGGCCAATTTCAAGCCGCCGGAAACTGCTACGGATTCGGGGCTTTACGAACTCAAAGATGAAGTGTATGATGAAGTTAACCCGTTTTTCTACCACTACACACGGAATAAACGGGAAGATGTCGAGAACGTGCTCAAGACGCGACTTAGGAGGAAATTAGGGGTTCAGGATCCTGTAATTGTGCCGAAAAGGTTTGGCGTTAGGGAGGGTGAGGGTGTATTTGGGGAGTTGACGGGCTCGTTTGAGAAAGAGGTGTTGGTGCAGATCATGTTCTATTCATTGGAGAATGTCCTGAAGGCGACGGAGATGAGTGGTGCGACGCCGCCCTCGGCAGAGGCAATTTTGGACCAGGCACTGCATCTTGTTATGCTCGGGATCGTTGAGCGAGAGGGAGGGTTTGCAGAATTGGCTGCGAGTAATTCTTTCAATGGGGGAGATGATGATGATACGGCAGAGACGGGGAGGACGCTCTTGGATGTGATATGCGCGCTGGAGCACCACGACAAGTACAAGCTCTATCATTCGCGTGTTGCCTGGATCCTCGACGAAATGGAGAAGTACATCCCCGGAGAGGTCCATGAACGTCGAGTCGTCCCTGATCGTACGAGCACACCACAAGTCAGTGCGGAAGAAACCAAAAAGCGTGCAGCCAGAGCGCGCCAAGAAGCCATCATGCAACAGATGAAAGCTCAACAAGCAAGTTTCGCCATCAACTTTGATGATATCGGAGAGGATGAGGACGAGATTATGGAAGAAGCAAATGAAAACGAACAAGCGAGTTTCGGGACGTGTATCGTCTGCCAAGAAGATCTCAACTCGAGCCGAGGGTTTGGTGCCTTGAGCTTGATCCAACCTAGTAGGCTGTTACGTAAGCAGCCAGACATACCAAGCTCGTACCTCAACGAGGTTCTGCAGATGCGTGGTTCACTGGATCGAGCACTGCCTAGCTCTCCTATTAAATTCCCTCCGACACAGAAGGAGATTGCGGAAACGTCGAAACAGAATCTAGCACCCAATTTCGAAGGGTTCCCCTCATCATACACCAAGTTCGGGTTACACGGATCCGTGTGTACGCATATGATGCATCTGGAATGTTTCCAGGTGTATAGCATCTCCATCCGCCAACGACATCGCGCCCAGGCCACGAGGAATCCTCCAGAGAACATTCCAAGAAAAGAATACATTTGCCCTCTGTGCAAAAGCCTGGGGAATGTGATTCTGCCGGTGACGAACCCATCTCGAACAATACTCAACACGGTACCATTTGCGGATTGGATCAGGGCGGCAGGAATCAGCATTCTCAAAAGCAAACCTGACCCGTTGATGGACGCATTACAGTTCAAGAATGGGACAGGTGAGTTTGTATTTTGGGGCGTGCAGGATCCGGGATACGCGCTTGCGCTGAGGAACCCGGAGAGATGGGGTGATGTCGATACGGCCAAGATGCTTGATACGCTTATGAGCGTGTGCAAGTCATTCTCGCAGCAGACGCGGCATCTGCGCGATAGACCAGAACCAGAGGCAGGCGATCGCGGCGCGGGGATTTATCTCCCAGAGGAGTTGATCGGATACACAGTTGCCGGTATCGAGGTTGCACAGAGGGGCATGAATATCGACAATGGTGGACTTGTCGCCGATAACTTGACAGATGCACAGATGAGGATGATCAGAGGCATGTTGGTATGTTTGTCGAGGCTCGCGGCGATGCAATTCAAGGGCCGCCCGGACGAAGGCCGTGATGCGATCCGACAGGCCATAATTAAACGCCTACTGCCGGAATGGAGTCGGATCACCTTGACGTCGTTCTCCTATCCGCTATTACTCAGGGATCCGTTTACGATTTTGGTGGAGACAGCAGCGGTCGCACCGGAGATGATCAAGCATATCCTCATTCTAACCTACTATGCGTGTTTGGCTCGGACAGTTATCGGCCTCATCTACATTCTCACCAAGACAAGGAGCTTCAATACACCATCCATCGCGAATAGGACCCATGAAGACATATTTGGCGATGTCCGCATGTTCTTCATGTCTGTTGTCCGCCATTCCCCAATATTCGAGCACACAGCCATGCTAGCATTTGAAACATTCGGTGAAGCACGTATCAAGAAGCTTCTGTACCAATTCACTCTCCCCTTCCTCCGCCGGGCTGCAATCCTCTGCCGGTCGATCCTCCCCTCTTCCTTCCCTACTCCAACCCTCCACGGCACATCCCAAGCAGACGAATATGTACGTCTCCTCGACATGCTCGGCATACCACCACTTGCAGATCTCCCGCACCAAGATACATTGCAAAACGCGCTTTCGGGCTGGTGTGCACATTACGGCCACTCACAAGCTGCGTCGCAGCTGAATTGCGGCGTGGTACTAGAATATCCTACAGTCTATCGCATGGCTCGTCTGCCACTTGTATTGGACAGTCTGTTTGGCCAGCAAGATAAGGCGTTGACGTGTCAGCGGTGTAATACTGTGCCGATGGATGCTGCGATTTGCCTCGTCTGTGGCGCGACATGCTGTTTCCAGAGCTATTGTTGCACAGATATTGATTACAACGAGCGCGGGGAGTGTAATATGCATACGCGAGAGTGGGTCTTGACACAACTTACTTTCTGTCCCTGAGTAACAAACTGGTTTTGATTGTTTCGACAGGTGCAGTGGAATGATTGGTGTTTATTTCCTGGTCAAACGGTGCTCGCTTTTATTCTTAAACGCTGGTAATGGAACATTTGCGTTGGCACCATATATGGACGCAAACGGCGAAGTCGACACATCCATGAGGTACGTAGGCGCACAGCATACATACGCCTGCCTCCCTAATACATTTTGTGTAATCAGACGCGGGCGGCGTCAATTCCTTCATTCTACAAGATGGGAGGACGTACGCAAAACTTGGCTCAATCACGGTATCCCGACAATTGTCGCAAGAAAGCTGGAAGCCACCATTGATCCAGGAGGCTGGGAGACGTTTTGAATCGACTCCAAAATCTAATGACAAACATTCGGGGCCGAAACACCTCATTTAATGAACCGATGATTTTTTTGTTTTCCTCGCACCCTGTAACCTGTTTTGAGCTTGATGTGGTTCCCCTGTGGTTCTCCCTATTCACTTCCTGAATCCTTAGTTGTTAGTAGAAGCATACAATTAATTGTACAATTAGATTTCGCCATAACAGTTGTAGTTGGTTATCCTGTACGATCTTTCACCAAGTCATGTACAATACATTAAAGCTTAGCACCCTCAGGTTCACGTAGTGGAACAGCCAGAGGGGGCCCCTTCGCGCCCCAACATGGGGCACGCTAGGTCCGTCCCGTAACAGGTTATGGTGAGTTGCGGCCGTACCTACGAGAAGGAATCTGATTGACCTTCATTCCAGTGAGAGTATATTGGAGAGTTAAACGGAGAGATTCGGTCCAAGACCTGCGACATTTTTCCCCGGACACCGATGATGACACGCTCTGCGTAAATAGATTTAGAATATGCATCAAACTACGGATATACGCACTCAGTTGAGGAATGGAGATTTTTCTTGGTACGCTCCTGGCTTCTTGGGTCTTCAGGCCTGGTTCAATGAAGAAGCGAGGGGGGCATGTATGGAAATATCATCGATGTTCGTGTGTTGACCCTACCGTGATCCATGAATGAACTTGAAAACTACCTCGGCTTTGACTGAAAGCCGATTAATCAGCGTGAAAGCATTTTATGATGACTTTTATCTCCTCGTGGACCGTCTCCGCGAGACTCGACTCGAGAGTTCTGGATTCAGCTAAGTCCACGTCAGGTGATGTTCGTTGATGTGTTCTAACTTTCCAGGGACGATTCTAACGTTATATACATAGTAGAAGGGCTGAGCTACGGAGCCTCAACCCTCGCCTCGAAACAAATATAATGATCAGTGAGGGCTCGCCTCTTTAATGAGCTCCTGGGATTAGTGTACTTTCAGGGGCATCACGGTCATAGGAGGCTTCGCCTTCGGGCTCTGGAGCCTGGACGCCGCGGGTCCCATCCAGCCAGGACTGGGCAGTTCAACATTGCTTCAGTTCCCAATCACGACGCCGGCAACAGTATGATTAAGCGGCTCACTTCCGGAAATACGTACAATGTAGTCAATGACTTGTATATCTCCATTGCGTTTCGGCATATTTGAACCGTCAGGGTTAACCAATAGAGAGACATGTGCGAATTTGAGGGTGAGTTTGAGGACGGTGTAGAGGTCGAGATGAAGTGATGATGAAGGAAGTCGCTCCTATTGGCTTGTCAGACTTCGAGAGATAGAGTTCATTTGGTTTCGTACAAACCCCTCTATGCAGTACGTATGTAATTCCCATTTCACGGTCGTCCACCATTAGGCCAGGTAGTATGCGGGGATGAGATCGATCCTGAGAAGAACCGGATCAGTTTGCAACCTTGCATCTGCATCTCTTAGATAGTCAAAGACTAGACCGGTTGGCGGTCACGTCGGCGGGTTGCCGTCCTAGAGTAAATATTGAGCTTGTAAACTAACTTCTAACGAAAGGGAGAAGCATCCATTCAGCTGAATCGGATCTTTTTCTCCAGATCCTGCACGGTGAACAGCTTCTCCATGAAGGCATGTCTTGTTGTGTGTCCCATATGAACCAGTGCGCGGTATTCTCTCCCGTTTCCACGAACCGGTCTGGTGTGCAGAAGCACTTGTAGGCATAGCATATAACAGTGTGGTTGTTCTGATTGACATACTGAATGAATATACGTGGCAGGGGAGGGTCTGGGCCCACCCGGAAATATGGGGCTTGAGCTGACTTGAGTCCATCTCTGCCGGGACCTACAACGGCGTAAAAGCTATTCCATCGGTGATTTGCCTCCTATACCAAGGTCATACCCGACACCCAGCCATTTTAGTACATATCTGATTCCTTCCATAGAACTTGGCACAGTTCTTGTCTGAGGTCATCAACGCTCCACAATGCTGCACGGCAGAAACTACTCACAATACATCAGTGTCCTCTATCCCAAGAATCCATGTTCTACCAGGTTTCCGCGCGTGCAGGTATTTACGCAAGATCACGCAGGCCGTGATACAGGCCGGGCGAGTGATGGTCCGAATTAGAGCAGTGCAATTGTCGCGCCTACTGTCATGATGGACGTTAGAGTCGACAGTTGTAGAGCCATGTTACCAAAGCAACTCATGTCGGGATTAAGGTATAAAGCAAGCTTCAGCTGTATAAATCTAGTAAAATTGAACATAACGTCGAACAAGCCGACTTCGAAGACGGTTCAAACGTTCAAAGCTTCAAAACGAGACACGTGACCCATCGCGTTATAGCCCCTGGTTCGAAGTTCGGAACACTCGCGCCGCAAGCTAGTGTTCGACGGCTGAACGGCAAGCCACGTTGACAAGTCCAACACGTTCTAACCCTCTTCTTGGGCTCTTTTCTCCCTCTCTTGAACTCTACCCACGTCGTTGGACGCCATCCAGTGTAATCTCAGTAAGTGATTCAGCTTGCCGAGCCTGTATAGTCAGGGCCAGTCAGGGCATGCTAATTAGGAAGTTTTATTTCCCAGAACATATTCCGACAGCCAATATAATCGCTTTCCGTTGTAGGAAAACATGATACCCGTCAAATTACTATACACCGCCGTATATCTTTCTGTCTTGACATCTCACATCGCCAGTGCGGCCAGTGCAGACGAATGGAAGTCTAGGGCTATTTACCAGGTACTTAGAGTGGCTATTATCCTATTCAAACCTACTGAGATCACTATCAGCTCGTGACCGACCGATTTGCTAGAAGCGACAATGCAGCAGCTCCTTGCGACACATCACAGCGAGTATATTGCGGTGGTACATGGAAAGGAATCACCAACCACCTCGACTATATTCAAGGCATGGGTTTTGATGCTGTCTGGATTTCCCCCATCGTCAAAAACATAAACAAGACGACGCCTGATGGGGATAGCTACCATGGGTTAGTCGTAGGTGTATCAATGCGCTCGCATAATTTACCGAAATGTCCGTTTAGATACTGGACCCAAGATCTCAACAGTTTGAACTCCAATTTCGGCTCCCAAGATGATCTCAAGGAGCTGAGCGATTCCCTTCATTCCCGAAAAATGTTCTTGATGTTAGATGTGGTCGTCAATCAGTAAGAGGTCTGCTCGGTCTTGTAGGAGTACCCTGTTGATCTGTACCCACCAGCTTTGCCGCCCTGAACGCCACTGACCAAGGTGATACTGATTTCGCCTCACTGCTGCCTTTCAACTCGTCTTCCCAATTTCATCCCAAATGTTTGATTTCGGATTTCAACAATCAGACCGACGTGGAGCAGTGCTGGTTGGGTGATGTCAGTTTTCCCCTTCCGGACCTGAATACGGAAGACCCAGCTATCGTTCAGACCATGAACGATTGGATCAAAAATATAGTCCAGACGTCTGGAGCTGATGGAATCCGAATTGATACGGCCAAACATATTCGCAAGGACTTCTGGCCTGATTTCGTGAAGTCGGCTGGGGTGTACTCCATCGGCGAGGTTAGCCCTAAATTCCCGCAACATTGATTTGTTATTGAAGTCGAACAGGTTATCACAGATCAAGTCTCATATGCCGCGCCGTACACCCGTAAATTTCGCCTTCAGTTTCACCCAAAGAATGTCACTGACGGACCACTACAGAGGTTTTGGATGGAGTATTAGACTATCCTGCGTACTTCGCTCTGACAAAGGCCTTCGGCTCGTCATCTGGTAATCTATCAGCACTGGTTGATGTTCTTACCACTGCACAATCAAGCTATAAAAATGGCGTTTCTCCCACCGGCTCATTCCTTGAGAACCATGACCAGCCACGGTTCCAGGCCATTACTTCGGACCAAGCTGTAAGCATATCAGTTTCGTCTAAATCAACATGATATTTATTCGTACAGCTCGTCCGAAACGCTATGGCATGGACCTTCGCCCAGGACGGTATTCCTATCCTGTACTACGGTATATCTCATAAATCAATTGATATATGATGTAGTATTAACACATACCATTAGGTCAAGAACAAGGCTTCCAAGGTGCACAGGATCCTACAAATCGGGAAGCGTAAGCCGCCTCCTATGTGCCCGTAAAACGTATCTTTGATCTGATGGTTCTTCGTAAAGGCTATGGCCGACTGGGTATGCAACCTCGGGCAAGCCGCTCGTCGACCACGTTACGGCTCTGAATGCAGCAAGAAAAGCAGCAATCACAAAGAACAACAGCTTCTTATCAGCACCGGTATGATTCAGGATCTCTACTATTCACGCAACTAACGGCTCCCCAACAGGCCAAATTCATTTCCCAATCTAACCCATCAGCCCTGGCAATCTCCAAGCCGCCTCTCCTGACTCTTCTGACCAATGTTGGGTCAAACAGCACGAGCTCGACGTCTGTCTCGTGGACTGTTCCATCATCATCAAATCTGTACCAGAGCAACGTCGTACTCGTTGATATCCTCACATGCAACACCGTATCCGCGAATAGTAACGGGGATTTTGTAGTACAAGCCGAAGGAGGATCACCGAGAGTAAGTCGCTTTAGCACATATCTACCAGCTGTCCCCGACGCCGTTGATGATTCGACAACAACTTTCCAATCTTCACCGAACATGCCCCATTATCTGTGTTGCATATCAACTACCATCATTATATCTAACGCTGATACACCAATTCTAGGTACTGATTCCCGCCACCGACCTGGCGAAAGATGGCTCGCTTTGTCCCAATACAGCCACGGGGAGCAACAGCAATAGCAATGGTGATCGTTCTGGTCATCAAACGGCGACTTGGATAAGTTCGATATCATATGCTGCACTCATTACTGCGATCAGTTTTATACTCTAAAAATACCTCCTCGGGCCCTGCTTCGTCATTTTTGGAAATCGTACCAGTACCTCCATATGATGCGTCGAGTCATCTACACTCTCTGGCAGGAATGAACGTTGAACGACTATTATCACCAAGGAGATGGTTACGGTTTGATTGATGTATGTTGCTTTCTATCGGACATCGGACATTGGACGCTACTATGTACATGCCTTGTTTGCTGTCTGTTCGACAAAGACAATGAACTTCATTGATACCTCGAATGGATAATCACTGATATGATGCGATATGATGGACACGACGGTTGTCGTCAATACGCCATAGATACCGTGCTATTGTTACAGGAAAGTGCGCGCTTGCTGTTGTTCATTCTATAAATAATACATGCACCACTACACCTGCACCACTCAAGCGAACAATATAATAAACAACACTACGAAAGAAGAACGAGTGCCGTCTTGAGATGAGGGGAATCAATTGTACAAATCCACAATGAAGAAAAGAAGAGCACCATGCATCAGGTATAAGGTCGAACAACACAACTGGGAGAGTCGTAACATGACCAGGTAAAATAGTCGTAAGTCGTAAGGGGATAAAGAAAGAAAGAATCATCAAGAGCACCCAACTCCCGAAAAGCTCAACGGGGCCACAACACGAACTAAAACAACCGCCTCTCTTGCACCCTAGAACCGATAGTGATTCTCGTGATCGCCAATCAGGGTACTTCCGGAAGTAACAGAAAACGGCCGCGGCCGACGGTCGTAAGCCGGTTTACTGAATTTCGGCGAACCGCTGCCGCTTACGTTGCTCACATCGAGCTTGCAAGCACTACACTGCACAGTATTGTAGCACATGGGACAGGATGGGCCTACAGGCTTGATGGGGCTCTCCACAGGCTCTAGTGTTACGGGCGATGACGTATCAGCGGGGAGTTGCTCCTTTTCTTGGATCCGCTGCACTTCTAAACTCGTTTTCCATTCATCAGGAAGGCCCTGTGGTCCGCATGCCTCGGTCAACTCTGCTCCGGCCTGGCCAATGAAGAGTAAAGTGATATATACTCACAGTGAATGCTTGCGATTTTGCGTCCCACCCGACATGAACATGAAACTCGAATCCATCCGGCTCGCTGATATGCACCCGTTTACTGCGGGAGGCGATACAATGGTCCCATTGATGGAGGTCCGATGTGTTTGGAAGCGATATGTGATATCGGCGATTATCAGCTGTTGTGAGGCGCAGGACAAAGGGCCTTGAACTGAGTTTGAGTTGGGAAACATCAGTGATGCGCGGCAATTGGACGGTGACTTCTGGGTGGGAGGACTGATGGATGGCACCATCGCCGGTCGATGGTAGTCGTTTGGTGGGAGCGATCAACACGTAATTGGAAGGCGAGTATAGGTTCAGCATAGGGGAGGCGAGGTGAGGTCATTAGTCATCAGGAAGGCTCTCGACGGGATGTTGGAATGCATACCTGGGTTTTGTGAATTTGGAGCGTACGCGAAGTCAAAACGACATATCGCGAGCGCCAGAGTGCGAAGAGAGAGTGCCTTCCAAATCGTTTGACCTGGTACAGCCCCTCGAGCAACACCGGGGGTGCTGAACTTGCGAGGTTGCTAGTCGGATGTATCGAAGAATCGAATACGAATCGGCATGTCGAAGAGGACGAGGCTGAGTTAGTTCGTTTATGTGTTGTAGTTTTGATCGGTCGTTTTGCATCAGGGTCGTAAGATGCACGCTGAGGAGAAAAAGACTGGCGGTGTGTTTGTGTGTGACTGAGCTCTGAGCTCGTTCGATGGCTGGTGATGACGGAAGATCTACGTTTCGAGGGTTGCATACGGTTGCGCAGGTTGGACAGTCGGTATGGATTGCGGAAAAAGTCGTCACTAGTAAGGTGGACCTCGTGGATGAAGTTGAAGGGGCTGCTGAAGTTTCCTAGGCGAGAACGGGGGTAGATGTCGTCTTGCCAGTCATAAAGGACCGCATCGTTTTCGAAAGAAAGGTGGTATTTCCTTCCACACGAGAATTCGAGGACGAGGCACGCTGGCGTAAGATCCACCCTCTCGATGTTGACAATTGACTGGAGTGGGATACGTTTCAATAGACGTTGTGACAATGCGTGCTGTTGGGGCTGAGGGGACAGAGATTGAGACTGGGGGAAGCAGACGATGGAGAAGGACTTACGTGTTGGATAAGAAGAGCATTCTCTACCAATGTCAGCTGTCTCCTCTTCCATAATCTCCTCGATATTGTCCCCAGCCCTCGAATGCGTACAACTTGACTTCGCAAGATTTCAGCGTCCTTCGACAGGTCTATAAGGTCTTTTCCTATGTTCATAGGGGGAGCATTCTTGAAGCAGAGCATGGTTTGAATCCGCGAGCCAGGGGCACGTAGGGCACGAGGTTGGAGACTGCAGGTAGCTTGATATATTCGGTGAAGCAAGGAGGTGGTGTGGTTAAAGTAGGTGTCACCGGTGACGAGTCGCTGGCTGTGACGCTGACCGATCAGATCGTTGGCGTAGATGGCACCTGCAGGATGGACAAGTATGATAGAATGTCAGTGCTTAAGCTTAAGGCTCAAACGACATGGATGTGGCGAGCATGCTTGAGGCTGTGACCCTTGTGAATTACATACTGTTTTAGCACAGACATCATATCAGGGCGTTATTCACCTGGGACTCGGTTTGGTTGTTGTGCTGAGTCGAATATAGATGGCGCGTGTCATTAACATGTATGGACTTCGTCCGTGAAACGATCAAGATGCGGAGCCTAAAGGCGCCTGCTCGGTATTGGATGTGATGGGAGTAGAGTGTCCTCAGACGAGTCCTGTTCACCTTTCCCGAACAGCGACCAGGAGCATGATCGCTTGCTGTTTGCTCACCATGGTGCAAAACAGTCGAATTCATGTTAATAATACACCTTTCTGAGGAGCAGCCCGGCGTTATTTCGTGATGGGTGTCGTGATGAGCCATTCAACTTGAAACATGGGGGCGAGCGCTCACGCTCAATCTGTTTATCTGGTTAACCACAAGGACCCTCATGAAAAGAATGAGACCACATTACAATACATACATCCTCGGAAGCTAGCATGGCTTGTTCGGGCTTTAACGGAAACAGGGTGATTGTAGGGTGGTGATCATGTTTCAAGCGTGGTTGACTGCCCGAAAATAGTCATCTTAGATTCTGTTGAAGATCCAACCATGAAGCCTTGAAGTGCAGCTTGCACAAAGCCAACATTATCCCAAGCCTGATGGTTCAGGAAGTCCGAAGTGCGAGGGTGGGTATCAGGATTCAGTATTCCAGATTCAAGAACATGCTTTGAACACGCACCAGATATTTGTTGTGGTATGTTGGTCCCATTTAGTTTTGGTACGAATGTATTCCCACGACAATTCTTGACTTGCCAGTCTCATTGACAGGGCCTTCTCCTGCGCGCTGACAACCTTTGGGGCCCTAGTGGAAAAATGTAGGTGTTTGAAACCACACTTTCTGCAAGGTGCACTCCCTTGTACACACCACAAACATTTTCACAAGACCGTGTACCTCCAAATGCCCCCCCAAAACCACAGATCCTGTCCGATCCCTCCTACTGAACGCAAGACTTGGAGGTTATATTCTACGTGCTAGTGCATATGAACCCACCGAAAACTACGAGGTGGGGCAGAGGGAGCCATGAGCAAAATCGTACTCAAGCCACGCCCCTAAACACCCAACCACATGGCCTAGACATGGGTATCTTAGAGTCATAGAAGATCTACTGCAAAAAGGAATAGAGTTCATATTCATATATTGGAAACGATACCAAACTACGTTGCCAGATCCAATGGGCATTCGCCCAGCGAGGATGGAGAAAATTGCTCACGACTGAAGTCTTCGAAAACTGGGCCAGTGATTACAGTAGATGCCTGCTGCCGAGAAAGCTTCTGATCCTTCTTGGGCTTCCTTAGCTTGGGCGGTCCGGTCGGCACCTCCAGGATTGACAATCTTCGACCAGACTCGCGTCAACGAGAAGCATCTTAAATAAATTATGCGGCTCCACGGGTCCTGCCGTGATATAAAAGGATAACAGATGCATGTAAGGCTTCTAATCATTACATTCAACTCCTTTTCTAAATGTCAGCGACTTCGGATTGTGCGCTCAACGGATGGCATCCGGGGGAGGTCATCGTCCAGGGAATCATGAACTTGCCTGCAAGAGTGGCCATTACTGCCGTTGTTAACCACCTCCCCGACCAGCATCGACTGTTCCACACCACACGTTTACATTTTCTCCCTGTCACTACACTGGATGAACACGGGAGACCCTGGGTAACCATACTCACTTCCAAGGATGGGAACCCCCAGTTCATTAGCAGTCCTGCGCCGACAAACATCCATATTCAGGCCCATCTTTGGGACAGCGATCCTATTATCCACAATCTGATCAATATCCGTGGCGGATCGTCGCGCCAGGCCTTCATATCTGCGCTTGGAATCGAAGTTTCGACTCGAAGGAGGAATAAGTTCGCCGGCAGCATCTCGAGTGCAACCCTAGAGGGGAAAGCATTAACGATGGAGCTTGATGTTAATCAGGCCCTGGGGTAAGTGTACTCCCGCAGCTATATTTCATATGGGTGACATACATGTCCGCAGTTTATGCCCCAAATACATCAATCTACGCAAGATCGAGTGTTATCCCCAAGCAAACCCTCGCACAATACACGACAAAAGAGAATTGCAACCCAATGAACGTCTACCGCAAGATGTGATTGATTTCATAAACAACGCGGATACTGCATACCTTGGGACATCATATGTTGCCCGTCCAGAGGACGAGAAGGAGTTTCCGTCGCATGTTGGAACAAACCATCGCGGGGGCAGACCTGGCTTCGTTCGTGTGAGGGTAACTGATGGGCGAACCCTCGTACTTCCCAACTACGCAGGTAAGCACTCACCCCATTATCACTCTGGTCTGTGTTTGAAGGCGTGTGGTAGGAAATAGACTCATGAATTCCATGGGCAATATACAAGTTACTCCTTTGGCTGCCCTTACCTTCCCCTCGTTCGCTACTGGGTCTATTCTGTACATCACGGGCGACGCCAAGAACCTATTCGGGGAACCAGCTCGCGAAATCATGCCGGAATCCAATGTGCTCACGACGATCAAGGTCACGGGTTATGCCTTCGTCCACGACGCTCTACCACTCAGAGAGGTATCAGACAACACCGTAACTCGAAGCCCATACAGTCCTCCTGTGCGCTATCTCGCAGAAGAAAACCCTCCCGAAAATCGCTATGGTGATATCATTCTGACTCTCCGCAGTGCCAGGATCCATAATGATACACTCGCCACCTTCACATTCGAGTCCTCTCGTGCAATCGAAATCGCTCCGAGTCGGAATGTTGTCCTCGAATTATCAGAGTTCCTTCGAGTACGCTCACACCAAATACTAGATTGGGTCGAGGGCAAGAGTACCGAGAACGACGATTGTGTTCGGACTTGGACCGTCTCGATTCCTCCGACCCAGCATGAACCCCGATGTTTTAGTATCACAGTCCGGCAAATCAAGGGTGGGCTCATTACACCCATCATGTACCAAATTGTGAACAAGGCTTCCGACGGTCGTAGCATCAACCAGGATATTCCACTGTCATCTTACAACATTGTCGCTCGTCTTCGGGGCATTGGTGGTGATCTACCGATCCCAGACCCTATCGCTAATTGTGATGGTGGAAGGCGCTTACTCTGGGTTGCAGGTGGGATTGGAGTGACACCCTTCCTCAGTCTAGCACGATATGTGAGCCAATGGGTGGCGTTGGGGGTTGGTTCCTGGGACATTGTACTGGTACTTTCGACCAGGGAACCCGACGCAGTCCTGTTACTCATCTCCGAAGCACTTCGTTCCCTGGAGGCGGCACATGACCTGACAGATTTCGCCTTTGCATTGTACTTATTCACTCCGTCCCCAGGCGTGGTCCGCACCCCACAACCATGGTCGAGCACGATCGATGTTCATATCCACCAAGGTCGCCTCGCTGTGGATGGGTCTTTCTTTTCGCAGATAGGAGCTAAAGATAGGGAACCGCATATTTGCGGACCGCTTCCCTTCGTTTTGACCGCGATGAAGGCGATGACGGATGCCGGGGTCAATCCTGAGCATGTTAAGCGTGAGCGTTTCACGTACTGATGATTTGTAACTTGACTAGTAGATATTGTATGAATCGATGATGGTATATATTATCAATGTGGTGTGACATGAGCTATCCTTATAAAATAACGTTCGTCAAGAGGCGAGTTGGTTCATGAATGTATACTGCAGCGGCTCATGAAACTTCCGAATCACGACAGATTGTAACGGGATAAACGAAGCTAAACCTTCCAGACGAAGGTCCGCCGAAGCCTATATTCGAGGAGTCCAAATTACGCGACAGTTACCATACCGAATCTACTAGGCTATGGAAGAAAACCAATATGAATAAGGAATGTAAAAGAATGATCGAATCATCTTGCGTGATCACTTAAAGAGAAACCTTGACACCATCGGCGATTTGTTTGCCCAAAGTGGCATTGACGTGAGCGAAAATCCTAGCCTGCTTCTGGCGGATGTCCGCGTTGGAAGCACGGCCCAAGTGTCCAATGACGTTGGAAACGAAGTGCTCTTGATCAGTCGCGGAGAGGCGCTCCCACTGTATAAAATGTGAATAAATGGGGTGCACGGGGAGAACCATGGACACGTACGAAGCCACGAGCTTGGTCGAAGTCAATCTCGCTAGGAGTGCTGACATATTTGACGGCTCCTCCAACCCAAACAGTGTGGTTATCATCATTGTAAGGACGGGGGGTGAGCTTCAGGGCATCTTGAGTGGAGGCGAACACAGGCCTGCTGCCTTGGTTATAGAAGGACATGGCTCCGTCACGGGTGAAGGTAGCTGTAAGGACGGATCAGAGGAGAACAGAAGACTGATAGGTGACATCACTTACCAATAGGGTTCAAAGGACAGTTGATCGGGAGTTGCTTGTAGTTGACACCAATACGAGAGCGCGCCGCATCTAGGTCGAGTTATACTATGCTCTGAAGTGGACAACGAACAGTTGCATACCTGCGTAAGCGAAGAGACGGGCTTGGAGAGTGGGGTCCTCAGTAGGCTCGAGACCGGGGGGCTGTACAACGGCAATTAGAAAATTCGTCAGGCGCTCTGAGAGAAACTCACCATCTGTCCAGGGTCGTAGCTGATCTGCTCAACTTCTTGATGATAGTTAGCGCTGCGGTCCTAGGTCAGAAAAATCATTCAAAATGAAGATAACCAAAACATACACATTCTGGTTCAAGGTGATACGACCAATTTCAATGAGAGGAACGTCCTCGGGGAGCCATTCCTTGGTCAAGTCGAAGATATTATCTGCATCTTGGGGTAAGCAAGAGGAGTTCATAATGAGGCACGTCAGACTTACACTTGAATTTCTCAGCTTGAGTAGCATTCATGGCTTGGAAATACACAGTCCAGCTCGGGAAGTCTCCCGCATCAATAGCCTCCGTCAAGTCAGTGATACCGAAGTCAGCGTTTTCACCAGCCACTATAGTCGCTTCTGCTTGAGTGTTGTTCCTGATACCTTGGTCGGAGAGGGCAGAAATCCTGTGAATGTCGGGGTCACGATCGGCTCCAATAAACAGCACGTTAGACTTACTTGATGTAGTTCCAAGAACCATCCGCAGCGACTGCTCGGAAGGTGTTGCCAGCATGGCCGTTCATGTGCCTATTGGAATATTAGGCATTGATGGAAATGAGGAGGGTAATCAAAGTATATATCGTACCTGAAACCATAAGGGGTACCTGATAGAACGATGAGAAGGGTTTGCCGAACTCAGGGAAGAATGAACGCACCAAGGTCCGAGAAAGTCCTCATCACTTGGTGAATGGACTCGTTATTGGCAGAAAGGTAATCTATGGAAGAATTGAGTTATGCTAGCCACCAAGAAGGGATGATAGGACGCACCCCAGAAGTCCTACGAGAGGTCAACGTTTGAACACTAGGTATTAGAGCGAGATTCTTTCGCTTTAAATGACCACATACATTATAGTTAGTGACATGTGTCTAGACAACGATGATAAGCTTATATCAAGCAAAGAGTGCGAAAGAACACTAACAGCGGGGTGGCGTTTTTGGCTGTGAATGAAGTGGGGGAACTTGACGGGATCACGGAGCCAGAAGACAGGGTGATTCAAGAAGACCTGTTCAGAATTCAGCTCCTGAACTTCGGTGAACCCTTCATTAATATTACATACCCAGTCGAGGATGCCTTGCTGGGTCCTCAGCCTATTTAGGTGGTGTTAGGTGGGTGTCAGATGCCAAACAAGAAATAGACCCTACTTGAAGGCGAGACCTCGAAGATCCCGAACAGAGTCAGCATTACCAAGGTTTCCAGCAATAGTGGACAAGCGAGCAGTGACTGGCGTGCGCTTTCCGACCTCTGAGAAGACATCGGCCATGCTAAGCTTGGCACCATTTTCGGTAGTGACTTCGAAGTAGCCATGGGCACCAGCACCTTTGGCGTGGACTTGTCGTTCAGGCTGGAGAATCATCAGGTATCGGTCTTGCATAAGTTGAAGTTGTACTGACCACACGCTCACGAACGAAATGAGCGAGTTGCTCAATCTACAGAGAGGAATCCATCAGCAAACTATACTTACCCCATAGTATGCACACTCACCAAGTTAGTGCTTTGAAGGAGAATAGGTCCAGTAGTGCCTAGACGGTCCGCCATGTACGGATTCCAGAATCTTTGAAAAAACAATCAGCCCATCGTGAAATACGTGTCTTAGACTGTACGCACGGTTGACCTCCTGTAAGGGTGAATGTGAGGTCACTGGCGGGGTCACTGGCGTGCTGCGCCTGAGTGATAGGACCCTGGTACATGTTAAAGGTAGCATCGGCGGCGAATGCGACCTGTGCGAGGAGGAGAACAAAGGCTGGAGCCAACATTTTGGAGTGCCTCAACGTGGGCGTCGAAGACAGAGGGTATTGGTGAAGTTTGAGGAGGAAAACCATCTTATAATATAGCCTCCATACCATAGGTACCGAGTTCGCTCGGTTCTATTCCGCAAAGTTTCTTTAGCGAACATGCATCTACAAATTGGGCATGTCATAGAGGTTGCTAAAGAGTATCCAGGCAAGAATTAACGATCCAGATCGACGGCGAGTGACGGATAATAGATCCAAAGGCAGCCCATCTAATATTGATGCGATCCCGTGTTTGACAAACCATCAAGCAGGGGCACAGGGCCGCGGGGCGGGGATGTCCTACTCAGTACTGTGAACGTGAAATACTGAATATGACACGAAGCGTTTCGGTTCCATCATATGTCGCTGGCATCATTAAACTATAGGCCTCCAATGAGTGCTAATATCCGGATTGCGAGTGAAGCACTTCCGAGCTGCCGCCTAATTGTGAATCGTCGGATAATCCCAAGATCTTTGTCGTTGGGCGGGAATATCAGTCGGATAATGGACAGCAATGGAGTGAGATAAATCGGTACCAGTACTACCGGGCTGGGCAAAACCGCGACATAGCAAGTCATTGGAACAGGTGGTTGCTAGCGTGGGGGATGAAACAAGACTTTTTCACGGCTTCGGACCGCACCGACTGCTACTAAGTGGCGCTAAGTGGCGAGCGCGGAAACCTGGCATTTTCTCTTTGGAAGCTTTGTAAGATATTTGCGTTGTATTCGCGTTGTCCTGACCCAACCCGACCCTATATACATAGACCAGGAACGTAAAGTAAAAGATGCCTTCGCCCCAAACGACGGACAATCCCAGGCACATTCGCTTAAGCGTCAGAGTGAATGGTCTGAGAGAACAAACAGATGGCGGTATGCTTGGCCCGCATTGTGGCCTCCTCCGACTCACTGCGAGGATTACCCAGAGGACCATATGGTATTTTGGCACTTCAAGCGAAGACATTCACTCAAGCCCCAGCGCGTCTGCGCGCCCTGTTCCTGGAAGTATGCATTCGATCAATGGAAGTTAAAACATGGCTTGTCATTGACGTATCCATATTTGTCGCGGTCGCGAGCAGGCGTTCAGTAGTTACGATACATTTCAACTTTTCTACGCGGTTGTGATCAAGGGCGCGCCCCAGCTGAGAGCGTGCCAGGTTTAGTCGCCTCTACAGCCGGAAGCTTATCCATTTCTCCAATCCACGCTTTAATCCTGGGACTGGCAATTTCCGCCCATTCAGGAACCATCCTGAGGTCGGCGAGTAGTGGGTATAGGAAGAAGTCTGCCCAGCTTAACTTTGACCCGTAAGCGTACCCTTCTGGGGCAATCAGGGACTCGATGACCTCTAGGTAGCGTCGCAGCTTTTCAACGCCCTCCTTGATTTGGACCCGAACCTCCGTATCGGAGGGGTGACCATCATCCAATGCCTGTACTCGTGGTTTCACGACCCCATACTCGACGGTAGGGAAGCCTAGAGTGAATCTTTTTTGAGTCTTGAATGGGAAATTGCCGGCGAGGCGATTATTCGCTTACCCAAGAATGCTAGTAGACTGACTACTTCCCACATCTTCTCCTCGATGGCAACACCCCCATCGCCTGCAGAAATATGGAGACTCGGCTCCGGGGCAATGCGATCGATGAATCTCACGATCGCATGGCTCTCACGGAGGAGTATGTCATCTACTTTCTTGCCACCAATTTCGTGAATGACGAGAGTCGGTAGGTACCCAAAGGGGTGGTAACTCTTGGCAAGGTCGGCATGTGGCGTGGTCGGCGTCTGGTCGTACTTCAGACCCTTGTACTGTAAACCCAGCGCGATCGTACGCGTGAATGTAGAATAAGGAGTTCCAATGAGGGTGAATGGCGGAGACATGTAGGAAGCTTAAGTGAATAGAGGATAAGATGAGTGTTATCGGATAAGTGATTCGGGGCCGCAAATAAGTCCTCTCGCATCAGTGTCCTAGGACTTAGAAGTGACAATTAATATCATTACACCCATGTTCTTGGCAAGGCCAATCAACCACGTGACTGAGCTTTTAATAGTCCAAGACCCGAGAAAAGAAGCCAACATCTGTGCAGGTGCAGTCTCTTCGCATGACGAAGTTGCTTCTTTTCTCAACGAAGCGAGACGCCGGCTCGTTGGCGGGAAACAGTATGTGGGGGGAAGGACATGGTTGCGAACGGCCCGCGAGCACTCAGGATTGCTTCTAGAGAAAATCGTAGGAGGCATATTAGATCTCTTGGATCAAGCTCGTGCCCGCCCTCAGGGTGGACTTACCCATTCTTTGGTGGGCTAAACATGTTCGAGGCTGTTCTTGCCAGCCCCAGTTCGTTCAATTAATGTCCCTGATCGACTGGGCCGCTTAATGTTATACATAGCTGCATTAAGTTAGGCTAAGTTGCGACTAACTAATCGGCGAGCTGTGATTCGCGCCCCAGAGCCGACCGCTTGAGCAAATATACCAACAAAAAACCGCCGAGCACTGACTACACATCAAACGGAGCGCTCCTCGTACTTGAACAACCTTCAGCTGACCCCTCTGTATATTTTTTTTGACAGCGGTTAGTGTTACACTCATCAGCCGATGCCCGCTGGGCCATCACACAAGTGGAGTGGGTGGCCGTACGGAGTAGATGTTGGTCCTAGGGCTCACATGGCACTCGGTTGAGGTAGTGTCGCTTTTCGGGTCGTATTTCTGATGAAATTTAGTGTTTCTCGTAGAAATATGGCCGGTATGAAGATTGATGCGAGTGTATCAGTATTTTCTATGTCCATGGGGATCATGATAGATGTGGACCATGTGCGTTAAGTGATTGACACCGTGTTCTTGGTAGTCGGTTATGGCAACAAAGATGATGCCACTCACATTATTTGTTCGTTCCCCGACACCGAGGCCTGACACGCGAGGAGTGATACATCATCCAGGGTCACTCTGACGAAGGAGACTGCTCCACAACTGATAGAAACGCGCAATCCAAAAAAATTCACAAACCTTAGGCACGGGTTTGGAAGAATCCATGTTCCTACTGCAAAAGCCCGGTGACTGTATCCCATCACAAAGACTTCTCGACCGGATCTTGGGAGTTGGAGCGTCGCTGAAGCGCTGACAACTTGACAGAATGATCTTCGAATGGTCTTACCCGGCCCTTTGGGTGGCCCATTCCTGACAAGGCATCACACATTCCAATTTTGGAAGCAAATCCTACATTTTCGGGAAAGTGGCTGCGAGAGAGGAAGGCCGATAGAAATTCAGAATGAATAGATACATGAAAGTGGTGCTATGTACAACATGATATGCCTTAGTAAACCGTCATCTACATATGAGTAACTCGTGTTTTCAATTCTTCTAGGAACTGGCAATTTCTATGAAAAATATCTTAGCCATCATTCTAGGAGACGTCCAAAAGTCGGCTCACACTATAGCACTTCAGAAGCAGATAACTCCGTGTAAGGAGTTGTTGCCGAAACGTTCTCATCCATTAGATAGTACTGCTCGAACTCACGCGAATCCGACTCTCCGTAGTTCTTCAGATCCGGGCTGACTGGGATCGGGTCGTATTTGGCCAACAGGCTGCGAACCTTGTTAAGAGCCGCCGCGCGCTTCGCATCAGAGCTGAACAGGATGTCAAAGATCCACTTGGGCTGGAAGACGATGGTGACGCCCTTGGCGTAGCGAGTCCTGCGCGTTGTGTGGGCCGGGGTTTGGCAAACCGTGAAGAATGGTTCACCAGCGAAGCAGAAGCACCATTTGGCGTCGTCGATGGTGCGGGGGATGTTTGCGGGCCAAGGCTTTTTGTCTATCTTGGCAACACCGTCGAGGAGTTTCCAGAAGAGGAGGTTGTACTCCTCGACGGTACGCGGGTTGTCGCTATGCTTGGCGAGGAGAACGAGAGAAGTGTTGGGACCCAATCCTCTTGCCTTGGGCATGTAATCGGAAAGGCAGTTCGCCAATTGGCGAATATGACGGGGATCCGAGAGGTCATCGGAATCTATGAAGGTATAAACCTGATTGTCGGCTTTGTAGCCTTTTGTAGCGTAGATGCATGGGAAGATCAAGTCTTCATCGAGGAGGACGCGGCTGTATTCATCATAGGCGGTTCTTTGCCAGGTACCCTCAGCGTACTGTTCTTTAACTTGGGCCCTGCGATGTGACAGGATTAGCCAAAAACCCTAAAATAAATGGATCGCATCGGCGGACCTTGTCAGAGGTTTGGTAGGAGCGTGTTGCCCTAAGGGAAGTTTCCGCTCAACGGCGACCTATGGAAGCGTAATGAGTTCCCGGTATTTCATAGGCTCTGGCGGTCGAAGCATACCTTCGCGTCGGATACTTTGCCTTTTACTTCTTTAGCGACGGTCGGAAGGCGTTCATAGGCCACGATTGCAAGCAATGCAAGGACGACGCCACCAACGACGTACGAAGGAAGTGTAAGTGCGAATGAAGACATTTTAGAGGATAGGCTGGGTGTTGTTTGAGTCGTGGGATTGAGAGAACTGGGGCAACTAAGTCAAATTTCACCCGTTTTATACAGTAAGTGATATTGCCACCTCGAGGACTATAATATTCCCCTTGGAGGTTGCTTGTCAGACAAAGAGCAGGCAGTGTCGGACATTCCACAGGGACGTCCGTGACGATTTGTGATTCCACTGACGCGACCATCTGACATCAACCAATGTAGAACACATCAGAAGCGGGAGGATAATTTCGGCTCCAGAAGAATTCCACAAAACGACAACATGATGGGATTTACACGGCTGGAGCAAGTTACCGTTGTCTTGACGTGCGAAGCAAATATTCGGTCCGGGTGTCAGCTGATGGCGTAGGAGCATCCTTGTCGCGGAACCTTTCAGATACATAGGTTCTAATCCTGTGCAGTCGTCTTGGCCCTTTGAAGTGGGTTTCATCATGTCAAACACCTGTCTGAATCCTCAGTGGAGAGGCATGGACTTTGAGTATTTATCGAAGTTGCGATGCTTCGGTCGATACGGTGAATTGTGTTATTCTAAATGCGTTTCCGGCTGATCAAATCGAACGCCCATATAATTGTAAAATTATATACGTCCCGCGGGGTGCTTCGGTGTGTATTCCCGCTTTAAGAGCTTCCTACTGGAAGGAGCATAGAGATCAGATGGGGTGTGCATCCAGGAAGAAACATGGTCCCAGGCCAGACTCGCGGTAGACTCTCGGACCAGGTCCTTTCGGGTCATTCTATCCTAGATATCAAGATGCGCCTCCGACACAGGCGGTCTACTAAAGCGACCGGAGATCAAGTTGTTCGCCAAGTCGACTATAAGCTAGGATCTTCACGGGGTTGATAGATCGTTTGTCAAAGACATCGAGTCAAAGTAGTCAACAATCGAAAAGCCAAATGAGGCGGAGTGATAGCAAGCCCCGGATCCGAAAGACAGGACTTCGAGTGGGCAAAATTAACGTTCAAACGGCCCCTCTTGTGGATCAATCTTGTCGGTGGCCCTAGCTATAGCGTGCATCACGGACTGAACCCTAAGACCCACTAGTAGCCAGAAGTACGCCAAATCTTGGCATTTTGAATGTTCGTTCAGAGTTCCTGTCAACATTCTCTTGGCCCAAGATGCGGTCGCCTCGGCTAAGTAGGTAAGAAAGTGACTCCACTTTATCCCTGTTGAATTTCCGTATGGGTGTACGAGCACGAAGATGTATTCTTCGGAATGGAAATAACAGCTTGGGGGTTATTCGGATATTTACCCGGGGTCGGTGAGGAGGAGGAGGTTTGGTGTTAGAGGGCGGGGGGAGGTTGAAACGTGCGGAAATGGCGAAATGTGTTACCATGCAGTGCGCGGCCCGGTGTGCCATCACTAGCAGTTTGTTTCCTTGATAAACAGATCAGTGAGATGAGGACTTCAGGCGAGTACTCACGCCTATTGTGTCAAGTCGCGGTTTTTGGAAGGTTTTCTATATGATTTTTGAGTTTCGACATACGCCTCTAGCTAGTTGAAATGCCGATGAATGAATGTCCCACGCTTTCCATTTCAAGCACCATTACGCTTGCCTGGCTTCGAAAACGCTGCACCTCGATCGACGCTCAGCTATTCTGAACGTAATATCGCCTGGGCCTCGCGAAAAGTCCGTGGTAGTAGCGAGCAAAGTCCAGGCCCCAATCTCCTCCCGAATAGCCCTAACCTTCAAACTTAGTAGGCGTGTATTCTTCCTACGTGGCACCTGACAAACTCGGTTTCGGACTTGTGCTGGCCTTGTAGCGGATGACAGAGTATTATGATATGGAAGAATCTGCGCTAAGGCACAGGCGAGCGGAAGAGGAAGATGCGATGAACGGGATTCAGGTGGACGACGTTGTTCGTGGGCGTTCCGAATCTGGCCTCTGTTCCGCGCTAACATTTTACTTTCATAGTATCGTCCTCGTAAACATCTCAAGGGAAAAATCCTTACACCGCGGAGGATTTTCCTTGGGTTTGTTGCCCTCATTTCTGTTGCTCTTCTTTACCAGGTGAGCAGATATTTTGTCTTGTTATCTTATTAACATGACCATTGTTACCACAGTATGAGCTCATTCGTATTCCATTTTTGTCTTCGACATCGACTTGGAGACCTTTACCGACAAGGGGGAAATCCACATCCGGAGTTGACACGGAAAAAAGAGATGCAATAGTGGCGGCATTTAAGGTACGGCGTCGGGACCAGCTATCTGCTGGCTTTATGTCTCTGTTTTTCTGACCATGAAGGTTATAGCATTCGTGGTCAGCTTATGGTCTGTTTAGCCAATCCTAAGTTGCTCTTGCACTCACCAGCTCACGACCGTGACCGAACTCAGAAAAGGATGCCATGGGTGCAGATGAATATCACCCCATTACCCACCGCGGGTCCAACTTCTCGTCGCGCGGCGGGATCGGCTATATGGTCATTGATGCAATTGATACCATGTATCTCATGGGTCTGAAGGACGAATACAACCGGGCTCGGGATTGGTTATCCTCTAGACACACATTCGATCGGGATGAAAACTTCAACACCTTTGAGGTACACATTTTCTTCCATTATCTTATATCCTGACCACTTACGAATTGTAGACGACTATTCGCGTTCTTGGCGGGCTTCTTTCGATATTTCACCTAACTAAAGACAATCTATACCTTGAGAAAGCTACAGACCTTGCAGACCGCATGCTTCCCATTTTCGACACTCCATCCGGCCTTCCCCTCTCTATGGCGAACCTTGGCTTACAGAAAGGAGTGGATGATCCTTACAGGGCTGGCCTCGTCAGTACTGCAGAGGCAACTACGCTGCAACTTGAATTTCGGTACCTCAGTCACGTGACAGGGAATGATATTTACTGGGACAAGGTAGAAAAGGTTCGAATACGATCTTCTTGCTATTTGGCTCCAACTCAACGAAAAATAAGGTCATGAGCATCATCAAGAAGTCTGAGAAGCCTTGGAACCTGGTGCCTATCTATATGAAGTACGTTCTATGAAGGCCAGTCTAATAGTTGATTTAAGCTCATGGTCTCAACGTAAGCGCAAATACTGGCCTTTTTTTGGATTCCGAGATTCGATTAGGATCTCGAGGCGATTCTTATTATGAGTATTTATTGTATGTCGATATTCTTGAATTTCAGGTAGATTTGCACTCACCCTAAGCTGCGTAGGAAACAATATCTTCAAACTGTACGCATGTTTTCTTCCGGTGATGTTCATGCACACTCTGATGCATATCCCATAGAATCAAACAGAACATGTGTACCGCGAGATGTATGACGCGGCAATGCAAGGCGTACATGACAAACTACTCGTCAAAGGCGCCAAAAACGGCTTGACACTCACAGCAGAGTTGCTACCAACTCACTCCCGAGATCCCCAGAAGTATATTCACCCCTCTCAGCTCACTACCCTTTACTCAACTTGACTATTCTAGTAAATATACCCTTTCACGAAAGCAAGACCATTTGGTATGCTTCCTCGGCGGCTCCCTCATGCTTGGTGCGACAACAGTCGGTTCACGCAACCCAAACGTCTCCCGCCCACCTCGCGAAAGCCAACTCACAAGCACCGGAAAGCGGGACTGGAAAACCGGATATGAGTTGATTGAAACATGCGTGGATACACACAACACTGCTACGTGAGTCATTTCACGGATATATGAGTTGAATTATGAGGTTGAACTACGATGTTCGGTCTTTCTAACATTCTAGGGGACTTTCTCCTGAAATTGTGTATTTCTATTCGCCAGAGGAGGTCCAGCGGCAAGGGGATGAGGTGACAGCTGATTGGTATATCAAGGGTGCGAGGTCGGTCTTTCTGCAATTAGCTCTCCTATTATTGTCTAATGAGCTCTTAGGCGTGGAGCGTGGCCAGTGTACGATGCTCGATACATCCTTCGCCCGGAGACTGTTGAGTCAATCTTCCTCGCATACCGCATGACTGGGGACATGCGGTACCGAAAGATCGGGTGGAAGATATTCAAATCGATAGAGAAATACTGTCGGTTGGAAGAGGGAGGATATGCGAGTGTGTTGAATGTGGACGATACGCATAGCCAGAAGGATGATAAAATGGAGACATTTTGGCTGGTGAGTTCCTTGTCGGGCCGCTTCTCTAGACATGACTAACGGCGGGACAGAGTGAAACACTCAAGTATTTGTACCTGCTATTTGAGGATGAAAGCGTGATTCCATTGGACGGTTAGCATTATGATATATCTCTTCTGCCCCTTACTGACTCGCTTGTAGAGTATGTCTTCAACACAGAAGCTCATCCGCTACCGGTATTTACCCCCAACCGCCCACTCGCTAACTTCTGATGATGTATTGGATTCTGCCGGATACTTCCTGGGGTGGTGCTTGCCTGCCGAGATCCAGCTGACGGTGACCAGTTTTCCTGTAACTTCTGGCGCTATATATGGATGTGAGTCGGTAGTCGCTGCTCTTTGATTTTGAATATCGGACAATATAATCGCATTCACCTGGGTCCAACAAACGATCACCTCCCCATGTCCAAGGATGTATGATTTGTCCCAGACCGTGTTCTTTGGGTTTTGTCAATCAATCACGCGTTGCACAGCGCTAGATGTTATTTCTACAGAACTGGATGGCTTTCATATCGCGCGATATCTTGGAGTCGAATATTGGATGGGCGGATGACGGGGTTACCTATAGACAAGGACGCCATCTTGTATGTTCCTTGAGCCCCGAACTGCACAGCTGCTACCCAACTAGATATGAAATTGTCTTGACTTCTCTAGTTCTTATGAAAAAAATTCAGGAGTCAAGGGAGGAGGAAAGGGTCCCTCGCACATTCTAACACCATTTGAATGCTGAAATACAGAAACACACGGTGTAGCTGCTAATTGTCTCGATCTAAATCAGGTTCCTCCCATCCCGACAATCCCTCGAGATAATCCTCTTCTTCATCATCTGCACCGGATTTCAGTATTAAATCGACCTCCAAAATTGAGGAAAACAACCCCTCACCTATTAAATCAAAATTACTAGTATCGGCAGCCAACAGTAGCTCTCGCAACGTCATACTAGCCTGTGGCCGTTCACCATCCGTTGAATACCCACCAAGCTCAACTTCGGTCCCGGACCCTGGCAGCCGTTGCATCATACCATTTCCTCTCAACAGGTCTCCGTCGTCATCTTCGTCATCTAATAACGACATCGAGCCAGTCGAAGTGGCAGGCACAAGGGGTAGCACTGCCAACGGTTCTTCAAATGTCAACATGATTGACTTGCGTGAACGCTTAATCGCCCTGGGTGTTCCTTTCTGACCCGAGGTCCATAGCCTATTTGGCGGGGCCTTAGATCTAGGTGTCATGAGATCGAGGTTTTCGGTCGAGTCGTCCTCCGTCGCGAATATAATCTGCACAAGGAGATATCAGGGCTGAGAAAGAAGTTAATATATGCAACTAACCTTGGTCGCTTCATCCTCGAACGTCTTTTTCCTCTCTTCCGATGCATGTTTGATCATATTATGGGCTAAAGAGGCCCTGATGGACTTTTTCGGCTCCCGAGCTGTGCGAGGATTCCTCGGTGTCTGCACACTGGTTGGTTTGTGGGGCGGTTTCTGGTCAAAGTCAGGGCCACGTTTGAGCCGAGGGATATGGGACCCAGGAGCCGCCGGCTCGGTTGGTGTAGTGCGAGGTGCGTGGGGATCTGGTGGAGAGGGAAACGGAGGAAGGAGGTTTTGGCGAATGTAGTCGATCTTGTGCTCGAATCCTTTCTGGGATCCAGGATCGAATAGCGAAAGCCGCTTGAGCAATGAATGATCCACGATCGGCTGGGGAAGCTATCAATCACGGAGGGAGAGTGAGATACGTCAACTTAATCTCACTTTTTGTAAGAGTTCTCCACCCCCATTTACCTTTGGCATCGAGAAGGGAGTTATGAACCGGTCTGCTATTTTGGAGCTCGGGGGCTTTGGGAGCTTTGAGTTCTTCCGCTGGATGTCTGACAGTGCATCAGATAGATGCTTATGCATCGCCTGCATCGACAAAACAACATCCGAGAAGAGTGCCCCTGCAACACGACTCGGTCCGGCCCCCGAATCAAGCTCGGAGATACTCGTCTGTGGAACCACGGAGCGTCGTAGTCTCTTGAGTTCTGCAGGGTGATGTGCTGCCGCAACCGGCAGAATAGGGAGCTTAGCTGGCTAATATGGAGTCGTCAACGAGACGGGTCGAAAAGATCGAGAAGCTATATTACCTGCTCGATGTGCTTTGAAGTTAGGGGTAGACCATCTTGACAGCTCTGGGGTGGTGAAGAGTTGACACCGGGGATAATTACACCCACTAGGCGAAGAAGATAGGCGAGTGCCGCAGACCCCTGCTTGCCCGTCCAGAATCTGTGTCTAATATCTTGGTATTTGACTTGAACAAGGGTGAGGATATTTTCAGTCGATAGTCCTCGCAGTTTTGAGCCTTTGCCGTCAACCAAGAGAATGTTCTATCACGAACCACGTAAACAATCAGGACGGTGTTGGAGCTGATAACATACCTTCAGAGCATCAAGGTTTTGACGACGCTGAGACAAAAACACGGCTTTCTGAACCCAATCACGCCTTGAAGACTGACACCGGAGAAGCTGACCACTGTAAGCTGTCGAAACAGTCACTGCGAGACCCTCAAGAACGCGTCAGACCCAGAACGTCGGAGATCCGAGCCGCGCCTGACTCACAAAGACCTGCTCCTGGGTGTATGCTCTTGACTTGTGGAGTAGCACACGAGTCGAGAAAGCCACAATCAGGCACTCGAACCTATTTCCACGTCAGAAAGGTCGAAGCAGACCAACAAGCAGGAGCACGAGCATACCTATCTCCAGTACACTCTTCCAGCAGAGACTTCCTTACTACAACGTCCTTCCACCACCAGGCCGTCCCCCGCAAAACTGCCTCGTTTCCGGATTTGGTCTTCTGAGTAGTCGCCGAGGACTTCTGGGACGAACCAAAAAGTGCTCGATGTCTAAGTGCTTCGAGGTATTTGAAAAGTGAAGTCCGGAACGCAAGACTGTCTGAAGGCTGAGAACATGGGTACGTAGGAAGAATCTACGTTTTCAGGCTCAATTAGAGTGAAGAACAAGGTTTCGCCAAAATCCTGACATTCCTTGCATTGGTCTCCAGTTGGCCGGTCAGAAAGTAGCAAATGTCCTCCATCGTCTTTACCCGATCTTTCAAGCCTTTCAAACGCGCGTCAAAGATATAATTATCATATTGAGGTTCATTGGCACGAGGGTAGTTCAAAATGTGAAGGTGTACCAGGAGGACAAGTGGTAACGGAAGTGGCGCGAATCCAGACTGCATTAGGAGCCGAGAAATAAGTAGTTTGATGAAGATAAACTTGGAATGTCTTGGATAAACAAATCAAAATACAAATCTAGCGCCCAGCTAATTCTGTTTTTAACCTATCGCACTTCATCCCATGTCCAGATTTATACGTTATACTCCATAAACAAAATAAACAAGTTCCATACTGCGTCAGTTACTGAAGGCGAAGTATCATCAACACAGTCACCCTTTAGTTGCCTACTCGCAAACAGCTCAATGAGACTAGCTGCCCCATCTCGTAAGTGATTTATTGCGTGCACACAGCGCAAAGTCACTGCAGATACTTGGACACTTGTCATCGCGCAATTTTGCTACTCATGTATACAACATTGTCGTGTTGATAGGCATGTAGGATAATCATCATAGAACAGCAACAGGTTTTGGTGCTATGTCAACCGTGACCCCATCAGGCATTCCATCATGTGATTGACCCGAATCAATCAGTATCAGTATCAACTACAACTATCTCGTCCGCTCTCAACGTCAACCTTGATTGGTTCATGCGGATTTCCGCAGTTCTTACCAGGTTTGATCACTAATAAAGCGTCAATCAGTGTTTTGCCTACATACGATACATCGTGTATGAGCGCTGAATCAATCGGGTGAAACAGTACTAAAAAAAATGAATGTACGTAGAGTTTCATTAATTTATGGCGGATCTGCCAACATGTAGCATCAAATCCTGGGCCACCGGTGCATAAATACTGTCATAGTAGGGAGTGAACCGGTTTGGACCCCCCTCTCACCATCACCACCTCATTGAGCATCATAGCCATGGCTATCCTAGTAAATGTTACTCTCAATGGCGCCACCGATGGTGCACCGGATGGAGACGTAAAGCCAAAGCCCTCTAAACTTGACGTACGCCCAACCATGAACGTTCCCAATAACAATCAAATAATGCATCTCCAGGCCAGCAAACTGGTGATCAATCTCGTCGAAGAAGCTAAAGTAGTTCCACCTGCTGAGTCTCTCGTCTTCGGTCAGGTAAGAAACAATACCCACCCCTTGGTTTGATCCTCGCTCACAACCCCAAAGACGAAGACAGACCACATGCTTGTCGTACACTACGATCCGGTCAACGGCTGGTCAACACCCGAAATTAAGCCATATGGACCGCTGACGATCGACCCTGCTAGTTCATGCCTGCAGTACTGTCCCAATATCTTTGAGGGGATGAAGGCACGTTAGTTCACAAGTTATTCTTGTCTGACGGCTGACATTTTGGATCTTCGATCATAACATGTCCTTGAACATTCGCTTCCGTCCCTTTCAACGCTGGCTTGTCGCACCATGCCATACTTTGCTATGTTAACAGGCGTATATTGGACCCGATGGGGAAGCGCGGCTCTTCCGTCCTCAGAGGAATATGGAGCGATTCGCTCGGTCTGCTGCCCGGCTTGCTTTGCCGGTACGCGAAATTAAATTCCATTTAAGGATGAGTATTTATAGGTAACGTTGCGCCTTATCCACTAGAAATTCGATCAAGAAGCATTATTAACGCTCATCAAACGTTTGGTCCTCGTCGACAAACGCTGGATACCCACCAAATCAGGGTACAGCCTGTACATACGACCCACTCTCATCGGAACACACACGGGTTTGTTATTTGATCGCTTTGCCGATTCGCTTACTCACCAACCACCTTAGGACTCGGCCCACACTACTCAGATACAGCAACGCTCTTCGTCATTCTTACTCCCTCAGGCCCATACTTCACGAATGGCCTCCAACCGATTTCTCTCCTTGGCATATCCGAGACTGTTCGTGCATGGCCTGGTGGTACTGGCGCTCACAAACTCGGCTTGAACTACGCTCCATCATTCCTCCCCCAAATGGAAGCGACGGCAAAGGGATATGATCAAATCCTCTGGTTGCTAGAGATTGATTGTCAAGATGGAGAGAAAGGCAAGAAAGACTTCAGAATCACAGAGGTCGGAGCTATGAATATTTTTCTAGTCGTCCAAAGGGATGATGGTGGTGAGTGTCACTTACGCACTTCAAAGTTCATAGATGTGCCAACAGTGTAATTTGCAGACTTAGACCTTATAACACCATCGTTGGACGGTACAATACTCCCAGGTGTTACCCGTGCCTCGACTCTTGCTCTCGCTGACGCCCATACCCGCGGTGACATTGTCCTTCCAAACATTCCTGCCACTGTCAAGATCCACACGTATGAGAAACCACTTACGATGTCGCTCCTTAGTTCCTTGTCCTCTCAAGGTAAAGCTTTGGAGTTCTTTGGTGTAGGGACGGCCGCAATCGTTGCCCCGATCAACAAGATTGGTTGGGAAGGAGAGGATGTCGTGTTCCCTGAGAATCCATATGACGAGACTCGTTCAAGTACCATTGGGCGCGCGATGTTTGAGATGATTACAAACATACAGACAGGCAGGACACAATTCGAAGATTGGGGCGTGGTTTGTGAATAGATGAAGACCTTAGAATATTTGTACAGTATCTGTACCTATGTACCCACAGCGCGGATGAGTCGACCCGAAAACTCGAATGCTGTAGACAGAAACAGGCGAGAGAGTACGGGAGGTGGCGATTATGCAATGACTTGGGCGGAATTCCTGGCTCCCAGTGTGGCGTTTCCCCTTTCTACGACACTAGTAGCCTACTCTTGCTTAAATAGCATGAGCTCGAAGGTTTCCACTTTATCCCCACTGACTCCGGCTTGAGCGATCTATGACATAGACTAGTAAAGGAACTCGCATTGAGAGGTTGGCCCAGCTTCCTTACACTACGCGCATTCGTCCACCCATTATCACGAAGAGAAGCCTTCCTGAAGTCAAAGTCATTCAGAGCTCTGAGTATTTGGTCACCCTAGTCAACTGATGCGAGGAGCAATAAAAATGGACGGATTAACTGTATGTAGAATATCCAGGGCGGGGATCCCTCCCAAGTCGGGGGGAGGCCCGGAATGTACTGATTAATGAAGGGGGGTAAGAAGGATCTATAGAATAAGAGAGCGCTCCATACCATTATCACATTGCACCTGGATCTTGTTAAACCTGGGCGTCACTACATCAACCAATCAAGTCGCGGCACAGTCGGACCAGACACAAGAGCGCCTTGACCTGGCGGGATCTTCGAGAGAGTCCATGAAAGACGCACAGTAAAAATGGAGTTTGAGAAATCTGTCATTGGATACTCTAGTGGCAGAATGGAGGGAGCGACACGCATTTCGAAACCGGGGTTCGGATAACCCCACCAAATTTGCGTCCTCAATAGCATCAGAAATACTCGGCATATGCGTCACCAAGAGGGTCCACAACATGGTCTGGAGCTGCTTTGGTGGCACACGCTCCATAACAAGAGTATAAAGCCCATCTAACCCGGCTGATGAGTTACCACATCCCTTCTGGGCAGAGTGCCCCCGTACTAGGTGGAGAACATCGCAAAGCTGTGCCTCAGGCTTCTATCGAGAGCGTGACCAGCTTGACCTCAAGGGAGTCAAAGATGCCTACAAGATGAAGCTCGGGGCGACTGAAGATATCTAGAGGAAAGGAGTGGATTGTTTTTGGGCTGATTGCGTGATGATTTTGACCATATCCTCCTGGGCCTTAGAGAGTGAACAAATGGTCCAGACAACATACAAAATATGCAATACGCAACGCAGGCACGCCCACTGCATATAGACGTCGCCACCACGCGTCTGGAAACCAGTGTGGAAAGTAACCCACCAGCAAGGAACCAGAGTACGCTGCATTAAGATGTGATATATAAAATTACGAAATGCAAATAACGGAGGCTGGCGAAGCATTTAACGCGGAGATTCAATCACACAAATCCACATCCTCCCATACCCCAGGGGATTCCTGAAAGAACATTAGATATGGCCGTGAATATGAGGTAATAAATACCTTGTGCATCTGCTCTAGGAGCTTCCGATGGCGACTTTTGGAATATGGCTGGACCCAGAGGTCACCGTCGGCATCGGTCACCAGAAGAGCTTTCTTCTCTCCATGCCCGACAACATAAACGGGCCTCCACAGCGACTTGAACCAGATACCCCATTGATCAGACCATAACGTATTTTTTATGGTGGCTCGGCGAATCAATTCAGATTTTTGAAGGATCTATGACATAGATTAGTGAAGGGAGCCGCATTGAGAGGCGGGACCAGTGTCCTTACAGTACGCGCACCCACCCACCCGTGATCACGAAGAGAAGCCTTTCTGAAGTCAAAGTCATTCAGAGCCCTGAGTCTTTGGTCACCCAAATCAACTGATATAAGGAGCCTAGAAAATGCATGGCTTAGATCTACGTAGAATGACCCAAGCGAGTATCCCTCCCAAGTCGGGGGGAGCCCCGGAGTGTACTGATCTATGAACAGGGGTGAAAATAATTCATGGAATAAAAGAGCGCTTCATACTGTTGGCACATTTCACCTGGATCTTATTAAACTTGGATATCAACACATCAACCAATAAAGTCATAGCACAGTCGGACCAGATGAAAAAGCGCTTGGACCTGGCAGGGTCTTCGAGAAAGTCCATGAAAGACGCGTGGTAGAAATGAAGTTTGGGAGGTGTGTCATTGGTAATCGTGATGACAGAATGGAGGGAGCGGCATGCGTTTCGAAACTGTGATTTGGATAATCCCACCACATTTGCGTTCTCAATGGCACCTTCAATGGCTGGCATGCACGTCACCAGGAGGATCCATAGCAGAGTCTGAAGCTGCTTCGGTGGCACACGCTCCATAACGAGAGTGTAAAATCCATCCAACCCAGTTGATGAGTTGCCACGTCTTTTCTGGTCCGAGTGCTTCCGTGCTAGGCGGAGAACATCGTGAAGCTGCGCCTCAGGCCCAGGCGAATCATCATCGTCAATGAAACGAGAAGCAGCCTCGGCACAGGCAAATAGTCCATCAGAGAGGTCAACAATCTCCCAGACTTCCTGTTCGGACGGCCATGGAGAGGGTAATTCGGGGTACTTCTGGGCTGTCTCCTCCAGCTTCGCTGTCAGGAACATGGCAATATCACCATCGACCTCGCGGGATACGTGGAGTTCCATTGGAAGCGTGATTGACTTGATGTCAAGAGTGTTAAAAACACCCTCGAGATGGAGCTCGGGGCGACTGAGGATGATCCAGAGGAACGGAGTGGACTGTTTTCGGGCCGATTGCGCAATGATCTTGACAATATCCTCCTGCGCTCTCGCGTCAGCGCATTCGTCGAGGCCGTCAACAACGATGACTAGCCCTGGCAATTCTTTTCCCTCGCGTTTGAGTTGCTGAATAGGGTTGACGATGAGGTTTTGGAACTGATGGGACAAGGCCTTCTCGACAAGGGTGGGGTTACGGATGATGCTGCCGTCGACAATGTCGCCGAATGAATCATATTTGACTGCAAGTTGGTGGGAGATGGAGGTGAAGAAGCGGTCATACTTGTCCCGGTGATTAGGGCGCGAAAAGAAGAAGGCGGCGGCGAGTTTGTCACCCAGGTCTTCAGCGCAAGTTTGTGCGATGGCAGATTTCCCGACAGCGGCAAGACCCTTCAGCCATGCAATGCGCTCGAGGTGATTGTTGGGGTTGCGGCCCCATGTTGTGAGTTTTTCAATGTATTTAGCTCGTGTCCCAGGATGGCATCGAGGAGGTGGGTCTCGAGCTGAGGAGTCCAGACTCGCTCCAGGGATCGATTTCTCGAGGAGGATACGCAGACCTAGAGAGGAGAATTAACATATGGTAACGTTATCTAAGAGAGCACCTACCGGATCCTTTGGAGCCGCCATTATGGATATTGATCTGAGTCTGTGTATTGTTGCTGTTGATCTGAGACTTGTCGACTTGGGTCAAGTTGTTGATAGAAAAGTCATGAATGGATGTCTTGCGCCTGGCTTGAGTATGCAATGACTGCCTAGCGGGGGTGTCCTTGCTGATTCGAGTGCCTTGAGATAAGCGGGACATGGCGGTAGCGAAGAGAAGGAAAGAAGCTGTGTTGGCGCCTTCTGTGCCATGGCTGGGTCATTCGGCAACGTGGAATCCTAGTTCTGTGAGCGCCGAATCTTCCCAACTGGTCTGTATTGGGCGTGTGAAGGGAACCAAGAATATTTTTTCAAATAGCAGCAAATAATCCAGCACTGGTGACCAGCGGTTTTGAAGGCAGCTTCTCCATCATGGTCTAAGTTTAGCTATTGACTGCCAGCCATCGCAACACCCGTTTGATCCACGTTGAGAATCCAACAACAACTGTTTGATCCACGTGACGTTCCGCCCTCATACCTCTAATTACGCCCCATTTTTCGATCCCGAAGTCTGGGTGTTCCATCTTAGCGGCGCATACAGTCTAGCCATGCCCGGAGATGAGATGGGCACTTGGCGTGAGGCCCAGGGAAGGAATAGGTTTCTCAGGAGCATTGACACCGAACAATGCTGACGTCGCAGCATCTACTCATGGTTTTCACTCCCACCTCCACCGTTTTCGTCCTTAGGTGGACTCACTCCACCCAGAACTTACGAAACATCAACCCCCACCCAACAATTCTACCCAGTGTCTCTCCAGAAGGGGCTCCGGTTGACGTCCGAGAGATAGAGGAGATTAAGATATTCCCAGAGGCCAACAAGCATGCATAGACATGCACAGAAGATTGTGACGGCTCGTGTTGGGTCAGGAAGTGTGTCGGGAAGTATGTGCAAAACTGAAGAGCAGGATCAGTGGATGTGCATAACGCTATGTATTAAAGAACATAGTGATCAGGTTCTTCCTGCATCTATGCTGGTTGATATGAACCTTGGGCTTAACCTTTATGATTTTTCCTATTGAATTTGGACGTCAATGCATCAGTCAATAAGTCACAACACTGTCTGACCATATACAAAACCGATGTGCGCCAGTGAGCATTGAGCCACGGTTGGAAACCTACTGCCACTATTATATTGGTTGGATTCTTCCCTGTTGTGGTATGACTCCCCCACACGTCGTTTGTAATCGTCTGTCACAATATATAGATCAGATATTCGTGGGAGGATATATCATATTTATCCATCCAGTCTTGATGACTCGACGAATTTCAGGGCAAGCGAGAGAGCGAAGGCATTGCCATACTTTTCCTCTGAAAAAGGGTTCACAGGACATGGGAGTGAGAACGTTGTCTGATCATCAGGAATGTAGGCATAACGAAGAACCAAGTATACCAACGCCCCGGCTGCTATACGATTGTGGACTTACTTTGAACGCGTGCGCCGTCTTATGAGGTACGGATATATGGGAGGCGGTGTGCATGATCTGGCGGGCCTCGTAACCACAGTTGCAGCCTCTGCCCTGAAATTGGCCGATATCTGTGCATATACCTAGTGTAAATACATTCCCCCACGGATAGAACCTGACCCCCAATGGGGAATAGGATATGTTCGTGCATGGTAGAACAAGGTGTATAATTGTGACCTGAGGTCCGGCACGAAAAGTTGATATATTAGAGAGAAAACCTGCTAAAACTCGAGTACAATAACAGATCTGAAGTCCAACACAAAAGGTTGTATTTGACAGGTTATTCTTGTGACGTCGGGAAGGAAAGCAAAGGGGGAACGTGGAATGTATTGTGCAGCGGATTTTTATGAGACGGATGGAATTGGACCAGTGTGCGCTAGGAGCAGAAGAAGTATATATATATGGGTGAAAGCGGCTGATCAACTATCAGGTACAGAGATTCAGTCCTACCATGATCCATGAGTTTCCTGGAAGAACGTCAGATATGGCACGAATTTTATGTAGAAAATTACCCTGTGCATATGCTCCAGGAGCTTCCGATTACTACTTCTGGAGTACGGCTGGATATGAAGGTTACCATGGACGGCCACAAGAAGAGCTTTCTTCCCTCCGTGTCCAACAACATAAGCGGGTCTCTGCAGCGACTTGAACCAAATACCCCATCGATCAGACCATAACGGGGTTTTTATGGTGACCCGACGAATCAGTTCCGACTTCTGAGGGACCTATGACATGGATCAGCGAAGGTGGTTGCGTTATGGGGTTGGGCCAATTCCTTACGGTACGTGTGTTCACCCACCAACCACTACGAAGAGAAACCTTTCTGAAGTCGAAATCATTCAGAGCTCTGAGTCTGTCGTCACCCGAGTCAACTAATACGAGGAGCTTAAAAAATGCACGGCTTAAATCCAAGTAGAATGATCCAGGCGAGTGTCCCTCCCAAGTCGGGGTGAGGCCCGGCATGTACTCGTCTATGAAGAGGAGTTAGAAGGATACGCGGGGCAAAAGAGCACTCCATACCGTTGATACGTCTCACCTGGACCTTGTCAAACCTAGGCACTAATACATTAGCCAGTAAAGTCACGGCGCAGTCCGACCAGATGCAAAAGCGTTTGGACCTGGCGGGATCTTCGAGAAAGTCCATGAAAGACGAATGGTAGAAATGGAGCATGGGATATGAGCCGCTAATTATTTTCATGACAGAATGGAGCGAGCGGCATGCATTTCGAAACTGTAATTCAGATAATCCCACCAAATTTGCGTTGTAAATGGCATCATCAATATGTGGCATGCGCGTCGCCAAGAGGATCCACAACACGGTCTGAAGCTGCTTCGGTGGCACACGCTCCATGACGAGTGTGTAAAACCCATCCAACCCGGTTGATGAGTTACCGCGCCTTTTCTGGGCAGAGTGCTCTCGTGCTAGGCGGAGAACATCGCGAAGCTGCGCCTCAGGCCCGGCCGAATCGTCATCGTCGATAAAACGAGAAGCAGCCTCGGCACAGGCAAACAGTCCATCAGAGAGGTCGACGATCTCCCAGACTTCTTGTTCGGATGGCCATGATAAGGGGAATTGAGGGTGCTTTCTGGCCGTCTCCCTCAGTTGGTACGCCACGAACATGGCAATATCACCGTCAACCTCACGGGATACGCGGAGTTCTATCGGAAGCGTGGCTGGCTTGACTTCAAAGGAGTTAAAGACGCCTATGAGGTGGGGCTCGGGGCGACTGAAGATGATCCAGAGGAAGGGAGTGGACTGTTTCCGAGTTGATTGCGCAATAATCTTGACTATATCATTCTGCGCTTGCGCATCGGCACATTCATCGAGGCCGTCGACAACAATGACTAGCTCTGGTAATCCTTTCCCCTCGCATTGGAGTTGCTGGATAGGATTGGCAATGAGGTTTTGGAACTGGTGGGGTAAGGCCTTATTGACAAGGGTGGGATTACGAATGATGCTCCTGTCAATAATATCAGCGAATGAATCATATTTGACCGCAAGTTGGTGGGAGATAGATGTGAAGAAGCGGTTGGGATCATCTCGATTATTGGGGCGCGAAAAGAAGAAGGCGGCGGCGAGTTTGTCACCCAAGTCTTCAGCGCAAGTTTGGGCGATGGCGGATTTCCCGACAGCGGCGAGACCCATCATCCATGCAATGCGCTCGGGGTGGCTGTTGGCGTTGCGGCCCCACATCGTGAGTTTTTCAATGTATTCGGCTCGCGTCCCAGGGTGACATCGAGGGGGTGGATATCGAGCTGAAGAGTCCAGACTCGCCCCAGGGATTGATTTCTCGAGGAGGATGCACAGGCCTAGAGAGGAGAATTAACGTATACTAACGTTATCCAAGAGGGCACTCACCGGATCCTTTGGAGCCGCCATTATTGATGTTGATTTGCATATTGTTGCTGCGAGAATTGTCAACTTGGGTCAAGTTGTTGATCATAAAGTCATGAATGGATGCCTTGCGCTTGGTTTGAGTGCGCAACGACTGCCTGACGGGGGCATCCTTGTTGATTCGAGTGTCTTTAGGCAGGCGGGCCATGGTGGTGGTAGGGGGGAAAGAAGGAAGCCGTGTGGGTGTCTTCCGTGCTGTCGCTTTGTGATTTGGCAGCCTGGAATCCTAGTCCCTGGAGTACCAAATCTTCCCAACAGGTTTATATTGAATGCATGAACTGAGAGTGTATTTTTAAATACACTGGGCTGGTGAGTCAATAAGGCAGCTGTCTTATTGAATACTTATCCAATATATATTTTGAACATAAACATGATAAGCCCCTGGGACAATTGAAAGGCTATCATAAATTTCTATTTGATAATACATGTGTGAGATTGTAAGCAGAATTAATAATTATTGAACATAATTTTATCAGATAGTTATACAATATTATTTGGATATAACTGGTGGACTACTGAAACTGATCTCTCAATACATTTCTGGTAAGCCCTCTGTACT
>MU151133.1:78645-90222 GCA_015584085.1 Macrolepiota fuliginosa MF-IS2 | reverse complement strand
TTCAGGATGACAAACAAAGCTGCCTTCAGTTGTGGGTCCACTTACTCAGAAGGACCAACTGTCCCAAAAGAAGTAAGCAAATTGTCCTCTGTACTCATGTCATTCACCTTTCATTGCAAATAGGGTCCCTGCCAATCAGCACTTCATCTGGGTGGATGCCACTGAAGAGACTGTCAATCCTAGTGCCCCAGAACTGTCTCAATCCTAGTGCCCCAGAACTGTCCGCAAGCAACAATGTCACCCCAAAACCAAAGGCTCCTCATACCAAGAAGGGCAGGAAAACCAAGTAACTGTTTCTGGATGGTATGTCTTGCTCACTATTCTTTCACCCAAATCTCATTTTACAAAATCCAGATTCATCTATTGCTGCAATTATCCGGATTAAATTAGTTGAATCTGGATTATACCACTACTTGACCGTAGTTCTAATTAGACTTAGTTCAATCACGGCGCTTATTTTTTATCTAATTTTATCTTGCTGAATCGCTGAAATTATCTTGCTGAATCTAGATTATCCTCGCCGCATTCGTTCTGCTATCCAGCACTACAAATAAATTTCAGCAGATTAATCTAGCAGATTTGACGACTATAGTCGTCATGGATTAATCTGGCTAGCCGCGACCGATGCCATTACTGCCACCTCCTCCTATCGCCTATGCCGCATCATGACTTTCGTTACATGTAAATGTATAAAACCTAGTCAATTACGAGGTGCCACACTTGCTAGTTCCGAATTTTCTGGCCTTGAACATTAAACACACTATAGCTAGTTGCACGACTATTAAGAATTCCATATTCACTTCAGTCGCTGTTTCACCTTCGACTGACCGTTTCGTTTTTTTCATGCCTTGTACACAGCCGTACTTGTTATATCCGCAACTTCAATCAGCATTGAGTTATACGATGTGGGTGTCGGTCGTCACCCTAGTGGCAGAGCAATGAAGGGATGTGGACGGATCAGGTTCAATAAGCGGAGTGCGCCCCAGTGGCTATGGCGCAGTATCTCCTTTATACCACGGGGCGGGGTTCTAGGCACTATACACGACGTGAACACGAGGGGGATTGGTGGAGATAACAAAGAAGCCCACAGTCCATAACCTAATACCGAGCATTTATTAGCATTAACGCTCATTGCTATAAAAATAAGGGCGGAGATCATTCATTAAGGTCCCCCCCGGTCTTAATCAAGAATATCCACCCGTAATCTCTAATTTCGCCCCCTCGTCTTCTTCTCGACCCCGGCCCCTGTTCATCTTCGAGCTTGGGGAAGAAGTATTCGACTTCGTATGCCCAGTGAATAGTCCCCGTCACCCAGTTCACCAACGTCCTCTGAATTTCAGTATCACCACCGTTCGAATTACTTGGTACTGCGTCCTGAGTGCCGGTGAAGAATGGTGAGAGAATACTGGCGAGGACTCCACTGGTTTTGTTCAGGGGGGATTGTGGTTGATGCTTGAGCGTTTCTAGTTCGTCTTTGAGCTGTGCGGTACGGTCGCGGATCATTCCACCGATAATGTTGACTCCTCCTTGTAATGTGAGTGTTGGGTCTGCTGATAGGAGGTATGATAGTATGTTGAGGTGATTCTTGTTGTTGTTTGATTGAGAATGCCATGCTTGGTGGATGTTGTATGCGAAAAGATCCTATGATAGGATTAGTCATGTAAAAGGTGGAATGGCTGAAATGTTTACTGTGACGCAGGTGATGATCTCGAGGGCCACGGCTAGCACACGCCTGTATTCGGGGTGTTTGTCCAGAGAGAGAAATAATTCAGCAAGGACGCGGAGACCGCTTAATGATACCCGCCATTCCAGGTACTCTGTTACCGGAGTGGGTGAGTGAGATGATGGTTTTGGTTTTGGTGGAGGGTGGGTATGGGCGTGTAAAAGTTCCTGTACATCGTCATGAAGAGCTCCGCTGATTGTAGAAGAAAAATCTGATAGGTGGGGTGCAATACTAATAACTCAAAAAACAAATCAACGGCTCCGTACTAGCAGAATAACCAAACACGCACCACTCCCAAGGTGATTGAGCAAGAAGATCTTTGAGACTCTTCCCAGTTGAAGTTGTTTCTGGAGACAACATCTGAGAAACACCAAGTTCAACATCAATGATCCGCCGAGGCCGAAGTGTCTCTTCGGTGACTATGGCACAAATGGCCAACCACTCTGTAGCCACTTGTAATATCGAAGGGCCCGACATGGTATTTGAGACAGGCGAAAAAGGAAAGTAGGTGCTGGCAAGCAAGCCGGGGTTGTATTCGTTTAGGAATTCATGTATTGTCTTTTGGAGGCGTGATCCATTGGGTGTGGGGAGAGTGTTTGAATGAGGTAGGTGTGTGAGGAGCCATGATAAGGCGGCAGAGGAAATTTCATTGTAAGAAGGGTTGATATGTAGGTCTCCGTCGTCATTAGCGCTGGCGAGTGAAGTCGAGAGGCTGAGGAGATCCGGAAGTTGGTAGCTCATAATCAAGAAGCGATCAAGCGCTTAATTGTGTGGCTGTGATCGAACTCGGCAATTATTATCATGGTCCCGTGGGCCGTGACTTGATTTTTTCACCGAGCCCCGTTGTCGCCACCTTCTCTAACCCTCGTCTATGCTGCACCATGAATTTGGTTATATGTAAATGTATAAATTCCAATAAACCCCGAGGTGCCACACTTGTTAGTTCCGATGACGGGCGGTAGGCGTGGCAGCACCTGATTGTTGGTCGGGGGCGCCCATCATTAACTAAAGTACCAGTGTATGGCCACTAACCAGGAAACAAAAAAGTAGGCAATCAGAAATGGGGTGCGAGCACGACCGCATCCGACAGTCGTTGGGCTTCAAAGGCGAGCTAGAGACGACAAGAGAGAGAGGGGGGAGACGAAGGGACTAACGAGACGAAACACGAAATTGTTTATACAGCAAAAGAGGGGGAGTCTGATTAACTAGAAAACCAAACCATTACAACGAGACGGTATTTTATATGATCTCTAACAAACCCCAGCGCAACATTTGGCGAGTCATAGACATGACAAAATATTACATTGACCGTCCGACTTGGCGAACGGGGTCACCATCGTCTCACCGTACTAGAGTCGCCGGTTGGCACCTAATGTTCAGGCGTGATAAGAGTTGAGGCTTTGCGGTTACCCATGTGGTATTATCATTCCGACCTTATGTTCCCCGTTCTGAGAGCGGAAACTACCATCAAAATTGGTACACACACCGGTTCCAGCTGACATAGAACCTTGAGAAAAAATGCACCCAAATCCTTGGGAAAGTCACGATATCCCACCGATGTGAGGTTGATTATCTCGTCATGCTAGAGAGGAACCGATTCAGGCAGCCACGGCTGCCTGCCCAACGTATCCGAGGTTTTAGGTTGGTGATGGCTCAGGATTTGGATAGATGTCGTCGGCGTACAACATCAGAACTTGTTCCTTGTCTGAGGTGGGGATATATTACTCGGAGATCCCTTGAACGGAACAATTGATTTCTGGGTTACTCATTGGGTACATACTGGCAAGAGATAATCTAACGACAGAATCCATTCTGGGAAAAGAAACTCCACATATCTGCACGATAGATATACTGGTCCCGAATCAGATTCGCGATGTTGGTGGTCTATTCTGATGTCAGAAAAATGATTGTAAGCCATACTCAGGAAATCCCTTACGGGTGGCGGGGGACGGACTAGCCCAAAGTCAATGGGGACAGCAGTATGTATGGTACCAGTGGCAGGCACAAACCACTGAAGATCAAGTAAGCTTCTGTAACATTCTATCAAAGGTGAGAAACTCACGTTTCCAGGATGATTGTCACCATGAACGAATCTAGTGCGGGGATCATTGGCGAGCCTCTGGTTCTGATTCACAATGACGGTGCGTGCAGTTGTCATGTCTGCTTCGCAGGCGGCCCTCGTTGCAAAGGCGGCTCTGTTTCTTTCCCACCGGAGCCAGATTTCACCCCCTGGGGCAGGTGCGGTGATCATCCAAGAAAAGCCCAGGTCAGTACCGCTGGATACAAAAATACCCGTTCCCAATACTGTAGAAGCATGCTGGGTGTTGGAAATCTCAGCGGTAAAATCTGCAGGGGGTGGATTGCGGGTAGGCCGCTTGGCGAAGAATCGACCACCACCGGCAACAGCCTGCGCTTCGAAAGTCTAGTGCCCCGTTGCCAGTGCACCCAATCATGATGAATAACTTTCTAAGTGAAGAAAAACGGGTACAAACTAAAGCTCCACTTTCACCAGAAATTTCGGAAATCAACCTGTACTGCCTCCCGCCGACAGTGATGGCTACAATGTATTTTGTGTCAGTATAACTCAAATTATACTAAGCGGGAGAAGCTGACTTGACCCAACATTCTGCCTTGAGGCAATGCTTTGTTCTTCAGTGCCGACAGGCAAGGCCGCAACTGAGGCCCCGTTGATGAAGTACAGAGCAAAGAGGAGGATAGAAGGTGAGATGAGCTTCATTGTGATCTTAGGACTGAACTGAAGATTACCCGTTACACGTCCTTGGCTTTATATCTAGCGCAAGTAAGGGCCTGATTCCCATTACATTTGTCAATGTTATGACACAAATATATTGCAAGGAGGTCTCGAAGGGAGAATGTTCTAATTACCTCATGGTACACTTCCACTCTTCTAGTGAAAGGCAAACCGCCAGAAGCTTCAAAATTGACAAGGTCTGGCCCTGGTAGATTGAATAGCCAGGCCTGTGACTCGAAGCCGCTGAATCTTGCAAGATGAACGTCAAGTTTAATCTGTATACTTCTTCTGGGACCATTTAGAGATTGCAGAAATAACTGGCTATAAATAGCGAGTCACCACGCCAGTAGGACCGACACCCGTCCGTTGGTAGATATGTCCAGGATCAGATCAACAAGTATGCGCGCCTTGCCTCATTGATTCCGTGGAAGTTTTTCGATCTAGAGTCTATCCTACCGTTCTATGTGAAGGAGGAAATAAGGTAATTTCAGCCTTTCATAAATGGCAAAAAATAGGCTACCTCTTCTTTAGTTCTTGAGCTACCTGGTAGCATATGAGGTGAGGACATCGGAGCAACGAAGGAGCTACTGAGATTCCAAAGGGCACTTTATCAGCGGATAAGCCACCTTCTCTCCTGTCATTAACGTTGTTACTCTAGGAGGCACTATTAGTTTACGTCCAGCACATAAATTGGCATAAGACTCCCGGCAGAAACAGAATAAAGAAATGTCATTGATTTGGTGAGTAGAGCACTGCGTATGTGTTCACCGAGTGGTTCTAGCTTCTATTAATTAGACACCTAGGAAACTTCATGGAAAGGGACCACGCGTCGGTAATACACGTTCAAAAACTCCCCTTTTATTGAGATCAGGTCCCAGCACTTGCGGCAGAGGATAAAGTCAGACTGGATTGCGTGTGCAAGACTACATACAGGCTACACATTCTACTAGTTCCTCACTTATATTTAGTGGCGCTCGACCATCAGGCGTTTTCGGCCCAAGGTGGCAGGTCAGGCCTCGGGACCCATGTAGTCATGCCCAGTGCACTTGATGGGAGTTGAGATCTTGCGTTCACATATTTCGGGTCATTCCGACCTTATCCCCGTTGCTCCCTGTCCTAAGAAAAGAGGAACCTATGGTTCTTTCATTAAGTACATGTCCACTTGTTCCAGCTGACATAGAACATCGAATATGAATGTATCTGAGTGGCACAATAAGGAGGATGACTCAACGCGCGAATTCCCATCGGCAAGCGCAGAGTTTCTCGTCATTGAAAGGAATTGATTCTCACACCTGAAGTAGTGGTAGGACGGGATAGAGAAGGTGACATGTATATTAATTGTAGCATACGATAGAATGGTGCATGTACAGAATTACGACCGTGCGAAGAGGATGGTGATAATCAGGTTGTGAAGGAGAACGCGGACAAGTCGCCGAAAAAAGGAGCTGCGAAGGCCGGAATTAGTGAAGGTTAAATCTAGATGGGTAGGTAAAGGAGTATAGGGCAAGGGTTAACCACCGGATGATAGATAGAACGCCTGTAATGATCATGCTCTGGCGCAGGAAATCGCACTCGGACACTGCTGTTACTGGAGTGTACTAAAACCTCACAATTGGCCTGGACGGAACGCAGCGCCTATAGCCATACCGGAGGCAATGAACGGGATATCGGAGGGATTTTGGTTGATATTAGGGAGATCATGAGGCGGGCCGAGGGGAGAGCAATTCACTGCATGGATGTGAACGGGTATATGGAGTTTATATTGATATCAATACTGACCAGCCAGATGGCTCGTAAGGTACATATGGTATTGTTCCGCTGGTTAGAATAATCCAGATTCTGGAATACTGTCCCAGTGCTCAGAACTGGAATCCACTGATAATTTTTTTGATCGGCCTCGTTGTCACCCCTATCTTCCGGACTCCCCATCAGAGTGATTCTAACTTCTAGTGGTCTTCTGGAGAGCCTTATGCAAAAATCGGCCTGAAAAACCGGGAACCTGGCAACAACAAAAATATAGAAATCAAGATCATAGAGCACGACTGCATCCAACGGTCGTCGGGCTTCAAAAACAAATGAGAGACGACGAGAGAGAGAGGGATACAGAAAGAGGAGGAGAGGGAGGAGACGAAGAGACTGACGAGACGACGAAAACACAAATCCCTTTAGATAGAAAAGAGGGAAAGTCTGATTAACTAGAAGAAAACTAAACTACCGCCATGAAGCCGTCCTATGTGTGATCTATTCGGGCGGAGGAAAACGGATGGGAGAATGAGGGCCTCCAATGGTCGCGAGGTGTCATCTTTGTCAAACCCCACTAGAGATGCCAGTGGGTGTCTAGCTAGTCATGTTCATAACACAAAGATCTACCCGTCAATTGCGCAAGTCAATACGGCCTTGGCGACCCCGTATGTGATTCTGCCCCTAATGTGGACTCTTCTGCAAGGCAGAAATCCACCCGAAGGGTGAGGTAGGCTACCTAATATGCGCAACCCGGCGTCTTGGAGGCTTAGCTGCTTACCGCTTCTTGAGCTTGAGTGCTAGTGTCAGCATATGAGAGTGTTTATATTCGAACGTGATAGTCGACAGTCGGTGACTGTAAGCCTGGATGCTTACAAAATGGAAATGGAGGTCGATTTCATATATAAACACCAACGCTCGTACTGAACCGCTCACTCGCTCCTTCTCTCGCTTCTTACATATTCCCATTACGACTTGTACTTGCGTATACGCAAACTCGCTAATATGTCGCATGTCTATTGACTCCACGTCGGATTAGTGAGGTCTGTGTTATTCCCACTTGACAGACTTACAGTGACCGAGGGGAGGCGCATTCAATTTTGGTGGCCGAGGACACGGGTGGAGGATGTCTCTGACGACAAGGGTGGGCGCGAAGCAGAAACAGAACCCCTGAATGCGCGAAGTTGGAGAAGGGGAGCCAGTCCTTGGTCCATATTCACATCCCTCGAGGTTCTCTTTGTTGCTTGCTCCAAGCCAAATTTCACACCCGAACATAGATTCAATGGCGGAATGAGGCGAATGCTTTGATGTTCAAGGGCTACAGGAACTATCGGGCGGCATGGGAAGTTGTTATAAAGTGTGCTCTCGCAGGATCATAAAACAGCCAAGGACGCCGAGGAGTTGGACAAGTACGGCGAAGAAGAGTTAAAAGACACCGAGAAGGACGAAAAACATCAAAAGCAGTAGGACTCCGAAACATATTTAGGCGTTTATGGTAGTGATGAAGACGACGAACGGGGGGATTCTGATTGATGGTAGAGAATTCACCACCGCCATCGTGCGCCAGTAAAAGAAAAGTCGGTGTATTGTATGAGCGAGGGAGGTTGGAAAGATGACAAACACACCCGGACCTTCGCTCTCCAGGCTCTCCGGTGTAAACAAGGATGAAGACAGGTACGCACTTCCTTTCGAACCATCGAATCATAGCCTGACACACTCGAATTAACACTCTTCGTCCAGCGAGAGCCGTCGAGAAAGGGGCCATGGTCGGGTGAGCGGAGTCCGCGACGCTGAAGATCCTTCAAGCTCTCGTGCCAGGCCGTTCGGGTTTTCAGGGCGTATGGGACTTCGCGCTTGTGGATATGTGCTGTTGATCCTAACGTTTGTGTGAACGAAGAGGATCGCAAGAGTATTGCAAATTTGCCAACTGAGACGGTTTATAGTCTGCTGCTGGTCGATGCTACGGTTCGAGGGGGCGACAATCTAGGCCCCAGGGCTTGTGCAGTTACCGTCAATGGTATTCATCAAAAGGAGTATATCACTTTCAAGCTGAACGAAACACGTGACTAACGGAACAAGTGATCACAATAATCTAATGACAGAATCCACCCTGGGAAAATAAATTCCACATGTTTGCATTATAGACGTACTGGGCTTGAACTAGTTCCTCGATGTTGGTGGTCTATTCTGACATCAGAAAAATGGCTGCATGGTATAAAAGCCTTACTGGTGGCGGGGGGCGGACTATCCCGAAGTCGATGGGGACAGCAGTATTGATGGTGCCAGTGGTGGCCACAAACCACTAAAGATAGAGTAAGCTATCATATAACCCCCCCCACTGAGTGGGAGCTCACATTTCCAGGATGGTTGTCACCGTGGACAAAATGGGTGAGAGGATTAATGGCGAGTTTCTCGTTTTGGCTCACGACAACACCGCGTGCAGTCATCATGTCCGCTTCACAAGAGGCCTTCGTTGCAAACTTGGTTTTATTACCAGCCCACCGGAGATAGATTTCACCCCCCGGGGCTGGCGCAGTGATCATCCAGAAGTAACCTTTGTCAGTACCACTCGACACGAAAGTGTTCGTTCCCAAGACTTCAGAAGCCTTTTGGGTGTTGGTGACCTCAGTAGTAAAATCAGTAGGGGGTGGATTGCGGGTGGGTCGCTTGGCGTAGTAGGTGCCACCTCCGACGACCGCTTGCGCTTTGAAAGTCTAAAACCCATTGAATCCAACCATGGTCATTCTACTAACAAGGGAGGGGGGCACAAACCTTGGCTCCGCTTTCACCAGAGAATTCATCGACTAACTTATACTGCTTCCCACCGACGGTGATGGCTATAATATATTTTGCGTCAGTTTGGTTCAAGTGTACTAGTGGAAGAAACTAACTCGAATTAACATCCTGCCTTGGGGCAATACTCCGTTCTTCAGTACCAGCAGGTAAGGCCGCAACAGAAGCTCCGTTGACGAAGTAGAGAGAGAAAAGGAGGATGGAAGGTGAGATGAACTTCATTGTGACCCTGGGACTGAACTGGGGACTACTGCCTCCTGCCGTCAGCTTTATATCTGGTGCAAGTGCAGGCTTGCTTCTCATTGCGTCTGCAAATGCCGCGGTCCAAATAGCTCACAAGAGAAGGGAGAATGTTCTTCTCACTTTATAGTACACTTCCATTCTTCTGGTAGAAGGACTACCCGCCCGAAGCTCTAAGAAACCGGGAAATACCTGCTCCAAATTAACAAGGTTCTCGATACCGTTTTTGGTGAAGGTATATGTGGTGCCGGCGCCTGGATCAAACGATATACTCCTGCGGCGTTAGGAGCTTAGTGCATCAGCTCACCCACCGGCCAAGCACTCATCAGGGAAGCCCTTTCGTTGATTCTCGAGTTACCTGTGAGGGAACTAGAATAATGGGGAAACTGGTTTCCCCGAAGATGACACCGCTGGTTAGTATATGAGCTGCCTTTTGTCCTCTCATTAATGGAGCCGCGTTAGGGGCGTTCTAACTTCTCTCTCTGGTCCATAGGGTCGGAGATTCACGAATAATCCTCAGCATTTTTTTCTCCGAGCCGTAATGTACATGAAGTGGGTAACTTAGCATTTTCTCTCAAACCACTTCACATCATAACCACGGTGCCTTGCTAAGATCTTTCACTGATATAATACATTATAACAGATTTATCGGCACCGTTTCAGCCATATATATTCCTCTGACCCACTGCTGACGCACCAAAATCCGAACACAGCGAGTGCCAAAAGAAAAACACATTGACGTCATACAAGCTGTAGTATTACATAGATTTTACCGTGGAAGATAGAGTGAGGATCATACTAGACCCAAACTCATCTAATGATTACGTCGATATCACCATTCTGTCTATCTTCAAGTTGACAATGGATACAGGAATGCGAATGCTTGATCAGGAGAATGACAGGAATCGGTGACGACAAATCACGAACGTCATAGAAGGCGGGTCGGGGAAAGAACCAGTACCGAAAACGTTTGGACAGTAGAGAGCTTCCTGGGATCCTCCCGTGGACCTCGAGGCTAGATTATGTACTTGTCATCGCTAGGGTCGTGTACGGCTCTACAGGTAGTACACAAGCACTTCATGCTCCACCCCACACCTCCCCATCGACAACGATCTTTGGTACTAGTCTTGGTACTACATATACATGTATCTTATCCTCCATTCAGGGCTCATTTGTCCGTATCTCGCGCTACCTTCTTCTTTTCCCAGAACCGCCCACCCTATGTTAGACAACTCTAGTTGTACATAGGATATTGAGATGCCAGAATAAAAGACAGAACGAGATACATACCACATCAATGGTTTTACACGAGCCAAGAGAGAACATCACAGGCCGGGGAGAGGATATGGATTCTTCAATAACCGTTCGTATGTCTTCCTCGGCTTGATCTTGAACATTAGATCCTGTGCCAAATACGCGAAGAGACGTCCCTGAATGCAGGTCTGATGGAGCTGGAGGGGGCCTTTGTTTCCACCAAGAGCAAAAAACGCTTTGTAGAGATTGAAGAGTAGTTTATGCTCCTCCGGTGTTTTACAATTATAGAAGCCGTAATCAGCTCCGACGGAGGGGATTGGGTGGATAGTAGTATCTTCTGGCCCATGGATGGTTTTGAGCTCGATGTATCGTTTCAAATCCCAAACTGATTTATTACCACGTAGGCCACCTAGTACTCCGGAGAGAACATCGATGATGAGAGGGTCTGTGATGTTGATCCCATTGCCTTCGAAGAGAGAGACGAGAGATTGGGAGTTGTAGGCGTTGAGAAACTGATCGAAGGTGCATCGATTGATCAATGTGATATATGATTGAGATAGTATCTTCTCGGCTTCGTAACATTCGCAGGCACAAAAGCCAAATTTCATCCATTGGTCAAGATCGGGCCCTGGGTGGGAATTGGATAGAACCATCATATAAAGAAAAAAGCAATCGTTTTCTCCCCTAGTGGCTGACTCCAGATATCGACGAATATCGTCCACGGAAGCCGTCGGGGACCGACCGATGAAACGCCAAGCGCGGCGGATCCATTCGTCGGCTTCCGACTCGACCTTTCCCTCTGCCCCTATGCCACTGACCACATGCTGATTCTGAAGGAACCACGAGTAATACATGCCCCTTGAAGCCTCTGGGATGGCCTCAAATTTCAGCCTGATATTCTCAACCAGTGTGTCCCTTAACCTCCATTTGTGCAACGTATGTGGCTTCACGCACAAGGGACCTGGAATAAGAAGACAAATATATAGTCCAAGAAGCATATCCGGTCGCATCGTCCTTGAAAATCCATAGTCGTTGCATGTCTGAGGATGTTCTGGCAAGCGCCTTTGATCTGCAG